>APFE031266917.1:167914-213097 GCA_000404065.3 Pinus taeda | reverse complement strand
TAGAAGAGAAGTTGGAAGCGAATCTGTGAAGGGTGATCTCTCGAGCGCAAGATCAGATCTGAGTATCTGACTGTATTTTGGCCCTAATCAGAGGTACGCAAGTGATCAGCAGTGACAGTGCGTGGGTATGCAGAGGAAACAAAGGGTCAGTGCGTGGGTACGCAGAAGAGACGAAGGGGCAGTGCGTGGGTACGCAGAGGCGACAAAGGTGAATTGCGTGGGTACGCAGTGCGACGGTGTTTCAGGTGCGTGCTTTCTGGTTAAGTACACAATGCCACAGTCTTTCTGGGTGCGTACCTGTTGTGATAGCACGCGGCGCGATATTTCTTCTGGGTGCGTGCCTTCTGCACTGTACGCGGCGCGATAGTACATTTTGGTGCGTACAGTACGCAGATCAATGAAAGGAGCAGTGCGTGGCCACGCTGTTCAGCAGAAGGAGCTCTGCGGGTATACGCAGAGAGGCAGAGGGTGAAGTGCATAGCAACGCAGGCCAGTAAAAAGAAAAACCGCATATCTGTGTTAAGATCTTCTGTTGGTTGAATTTTTCTGTTGATAAGGTGTTCTGGGTTCTGTTCTGTTATTGTTGATCTGGTTATTGCAGCTGACTGTATAATTACATGTACTTGATGATCATTTGATGTATATGGATCCAGTTTGAAAATTTATGAAAAGTGGTCCTTGAAAAGAAGAGTAGGGGTTGTAGCTCCCTTCGAGGAGAGACTGGAAAACGAGAGAGAAGTTGTAGCTCTCTGCAGGTTGCAGCCTACGTACTGGTAAAGGACTGCACTAGTACAAAACCATTGTAAAAGGAGTTTCTAATTTGAAAGAAGATAGAGACATATTGCAGCAGGTGGTTTTCACCCACATTGGGTTTCCACCTTATATCTGGTGTTCTTTGATGTGACTCTCTGTTTTTCTTGTTCATGCTCATTGTTTTATGGTACTGATATGCAAAAATACTTCAAAGTATAAATAAGGAAGAATTGTTAAAAGGACTAGATAATACTGATTCACCCCCCTTCTCAGTATTATTTTCAACAGTGGTCTCTTGGAATTCGGTGATTGTTCACGTTCCACAACAACCCATAGAGGATTAGGTGTCCAACAATGTCTTTGGACTTCTTATATGCAACAATTTCATCGAATGTGACATCTCTACTTACTTCAATACGATGTTGTTGCTTGATGTAGATTCTATATGCTTTGGATGAGGTGCTATAGAAAATGAAGATTCCTTTCATACTTTTAGCGTCCAACTTCTTTTTATCCTTGGAAATATTAATGTAGATAGGACATCCAAAAATTCTAAAGTGATCAACATTAGGCTTATTCTAATAAATGATTATTTTTTAGTCATGTTGTTAAGAATTTTGTGAGGACTTCTACTTTGAATGTAGACAATTATCATAAAGGCTTCTCCCCATAAGAATTTGGGAAGATCTTGATCATGTAGCATGGTTCTTACACATTTTTCAATAGATTTATTCTTCCTTTTAGCTACACCATTTTGTTGAGGATTATAAGGAACTATCAACTCCTTCTTAATCCAAGCTTCTTTGCAAAAGGCCAGAAGTTATTTAGATGTATGTTCATCTCCATTATTTGATCTGAAGGTCTTGATCTTCTTTTCTAGGTTATTCTCAACTTCTACTTTGAACTCTTGGAACTTTTCGAATACTTCATCTTTAGACTTAAAGAAATACATCCAAGTCTTTTTGCACTGGTCATCAATAAATTTTACATTGTGTTGATGACCACCAAGTGATTTTTCTGACATCGCCTAAAAACATCAGAGTGGAAAGAGGTCCAAGATTTCATTGGATCTCAAGTCACTACTAGGAAATGGCTTCTTTAAATTTTTGCCAAGAGCACACCCTTTAGAAACTCTGTGTTCTTCTTTCAATTGGGGTATATCTATAACCATTTGATTGGAAAGGAAGGAAATATTTTATAATGGACATGGCCATATCTTCTATGCCACAACTCATAGGATTGATGTCCAAGTGTACTAAGGCTTGAGGAGGAGGATTTAGAAGTCTATACAACCACCCTTCACGAATCCAATAGTCCTTGCATTTTCTATACTAGATCCCTTAGCCCAAATAATTAATTTTCCATCAATAAATTCTACCATGTCTCGTTTATCTTCTTAACAAGAAATAGAAAGCAAATTCTTTTTCAAATCTAGAACATAGAGGATGTTGTTGAGATGAACGTTCCCACCATATTCTAGCTCTATAAAGGTAGATCCAATGCTTTTGACATAATAGCTATTTTTGTCTCCAAGTTACACATTTTGAGAAGAGCTTATTTTAGATAGGGTATTGAGATGTCCACGTTCACCTGCAATATGCCTTGAAGCTCCACTATCGATTACCCATGTGTTGTCATCTTCAAATGAACCTGTAAGTGCATGGTAGAGACTTCCATCCTTTATTTCTTTAGATAGTTCAGAGATGAAGTTGGTGATGTATCCTTTGATGGATTCAAAGAGATTCCTTAGAGCCTTGATACTTTCCTTCATGTACCATTCCAATGAAAGAGGGATAAAATATAGCTATTGTAAATATGTCTTCAATTAAAAGTGCCAACAAACTATGATCTTCAAGCTTCCTTCTTCACCTTAGCTTTGATACGACATTGAGAAACCAAGTGCTATGTAGTTTAATGATTGATTTCTCTTTCTTGATAATTACTTTTGAATATTAGTTATCTTCTTATTACTTTTATGTTCTTTTCATCAAGCAATTATATAAATGTTCAAATAATAAAGAACATAGAAAGAACACCAGAAATTAGGCTCTAAGTTAGGGAAAAACCCCACAAGGGGGAAAACCCAACAATCGTTCTCTAATAGACCCAAGACCAAGACCAAGACCAAAACAACCATAATTTTCCAAGTCAAACCCTCCTCCAAGTCCTCTCCAATAGTCAAAGTCAATGTTGGTCAACCTTCTCCAAATATAGTCAAACTTCATATTTCAACTTTGCAATAGAGGTCAAATTTCGACCTTACAATACCACATAAATTGCCTTAGAAAAATCGCACGTGTGAAATAGTTTAGGGCATAAAACCTTTGATCTTCCTCTCGCCTTTGAATTTGACCTTCTTCTTCTTGTCTAGGTGCATAAATAGATAGAAGATGTGATGAGTGAATGAATGAATCCAAGAAGTCGAACTTGCCTCTTATATATAGTTGTCTAGGAGGGTCGAATAGGTGCCACTAGGATGACTTGTCCAAGGAGGGCCAACTTGGCCTTTGTGTTGACTCTTTAACTCAAAAATAAAATAAAATTTCTTTTCTTTCAAATGTCCAAATGGGACATGACTCAAGTGCAATTCTTTTGAATCTTTTTTACTCTTTGAACATGAACATGCTTTGACCGAAATAAAATAATAATAATAATGAGTATGATAAATACAAAAATGATAAAATTACATTACATTATGAAGACAGAAAGTAGTTAGAATTTCAACACTCCCTCCTAACTAGGGAGGTATTCATAATGACACAACCAGATGTTATCAAGATGAAATATTCATATAAGAAAGGATTTGGATTGATAAGCATCAATAATGATAACATCATCATAACCAACATTGTCAAACTACCAAGGCCTTGATAAGTTCTCTCTATCTCTCCACTAGATCAAAGCACAATGTTGGAAGGCATTCAATAAGACGCCACACTAGGTTAAGGAAAAAAACCTTCGATCTTCCTCTCTCATTTTATTTTGACCTTCTTCTTCTTGTCTACGTGCAAAATTAGAAAGAAGATGTGATGAGTGAATGAATGAATCCAAGAGGTTGAAATTGCCTCTTATATATAGTTGTCCAAGAGGGTCGAATAGGTGCCACTAGGCTGATTTGTCCAAATAGGGCCGAATTGATCTTTGTGTTGACTCTTTGACTCAAAAATAAGATTTCATTTCATTTCTTTCAATTGTCAAAATGGGACATGACTCAACTACAATTATTTTGAATATTTTTTACTCATTGAGTATGAAGAACATGCTTTGACAAAAATAAAATAATAATAATAATGAATATGATAAATACATAAATGTTAAAATTACTTTACATTTTGAAGACCGACACTAGTTATAATTCAACACTCCCTCTTAACTAGAGAGGTATTGATAATGACACAACATGATATTATCAAAATGAAATATTCATATAAGAAAACATCTTGACAAGCCCCAAGGATTAGCTTAGTTGGTCAAAATCAGTGCCTCGCCATCGGGAGGTCACAGGGTCCATTCCCCCCGAAGCCCTTGGGGTCAGGTCTTGCAGTAGGCCGAGGGGCGTCAGCCCAGATTTTTCTGTGGACATAGCGCCACCCGTTGACGAAGGTGTCTGTGAACCACTCTAAAAAAAAAACATCTTGATTGATAAGCATCAATATTGATAGCATCGTATAACCAACATTGTCAAACTACCAAGGCCTTGACAAGTTTGCTCTATCTCTCCACTAGATCAAAGCATAATGCTGGGAGGCATTCAATAGGACACCACGCAGTCTCTCTGAGGCACATAGCCCACCTGAGTGTTCACCAAGGTATGTCTTCAAATGACCATTTCCTGATCCATTGTCACAATACTTGACAGTTCAAGGAAATGTCAGTGCTCAGGACAATTCTTATCCTATATCAATGTACTTGATTTACGACCATCAGTCTTGGTCACAGTACATATCTCAAGCATTTTGGTCCCTGATGCTTATCCAATCCATCATTCTCCCTACCATTGTTCATGCACTAGGCATACGGTTGTTAGTCCTAGCCATAGGATGCGACACATGGAGAACATGATGTCCATCCTCACTCCCTCTCAATCAGGGAGGAGATCCTCACTCCCACTCAACCAAGGAAGAGATATCCACAAGTCCAAGCTTATCTCGAAGATACTCATGCTTCTTGTTAGGAAGAGACTTCATCAATACATATGTTATCTTTTCATCAAAGGAGATATATTGTAGCTTCACATTTCCATTCTACACCATGCTTCGAATGTAATGATACTTTATATTGAAGTGCTTTGATCTCGCATGAAAACCCCATTTCTCTTACAATTTTATGTAGCTTTGATTGTTACAATATATTATGGTCAAATCCAAAGGTACTTCAAACAAATTAGTAAGCAATTTATGAAGCCAAAATGCTTTACGACTAACTTCACTGGCTGCCATGTATTCAACTTCAATATTACTTAATGCAATTGAGTCTTGTTTTCTACTCATCCATGAAACCATAGCAGATCCCAAACGAAAACAACCATCAATATTACTTTTTCCATATTCAACACTGCCTTCCTAATCTGAATCATTATAAACCAACAATTGAATCTCATTTCCTACAACATATCTCAAACAATGATTATGGTCCCATAAATATATCTTAAGATGTGTTTTTCTGGTATCCAATGATCATGTCTAGGCTCCATCTGAAACTGGCTAAGAGAGTTTACTACAAAACATATATTTGGTCGGGTGTTCACGAGATACATCATAGAACCGATCAACTATTGGTAAGATGATGGATAAAGAAAACTTGATTATGAACTCATTAGATTCTTCAAATTGGTGATCATAGGTGTTGTCATGGGTTTACCATCCATCATCCCAAATTTTTGTAAAATCTTGATCACATATTTTCCTTGACCAAGATAAGTTTGATCGAATTTATGCATAACTTTGAGTCCCAAGTAATAATGCATTTGTCCAAGAAATTTCATGTCAAGTTCATCTGTAAGTTCTTTTTTGTGTTGACAAAGAAGGCGCTCCACGTCTATTATTAGTAAGTTATCTACATATAGAAACATGATCATGGGATCATTCTTTACTACCTTGTTGTAGAGGTTCAAATCTACAGTACTTTTGAAGAAGCATCCATTTGGGCATACCATGCCCTAGGGGCTCATTTTAAGCCATATAGAGCTTTCTTTAACTTGCAAACATGAGTTTCTTTTGCATGCACTTGAAATCCTTGAGGTTGTTCAATGTATAATTCTTCATCAATTGTGTCATTTAGAAAAAAATTATTTACATCCATTTGATGTATATTCCATCCCATAGAAGCTGCAATAGAGATGAGAATTCTAATCGTGATTTACCTAATTGTAGGAGCAAAAATTTCATCATAATCAATTCCTTATTGTTGAGAAAATTCTCTAGCCACAAATTTTGCCTTGTATTTTTCAAAACTCCCATTAGTTGCATGCTTGATATTGTACACCCACTTGGACGTCACAATTGATTTATCCTTTGGTCTAGGAATGATTTCCCAAACATCATTCTTCATTGGTATTCTCCTAAAATTGAATTCTTCCATACTTGATGTATAGTTTCTTTTTCATAAGTAGTAGGTTCTGCTTCAATGAGTTTAGTCCTATATGTTGAATAACCAGAATATCCTTTAGGTCTCTTGCTTTCTCTAAATGTTCCTCTTGCTACCACATGTCCTTCAACTTCTTGTAAAGTTGTTCTTAGCCATGATGGTATATTTTGAATTTCTGGGATAGGTTCATTAAGCCCTTCTGGTTCTTCATGATGATCAATTGTAGGTTCTAGAGAAGTGACTTTCCTTGGAATATCTTCATTGGGAAAGATAAGTCCTTCTTCATTGGAGTCAATAGGTATATCTTTGTACTTCTTGTATGCAACACTTTCATTGAATGTGATATCTTTGCTTACTTCAATATGATGTTGTTCCTTGATGTACATTCTATATGATTTGGATGAGGTGTTATATCCAATGAAGATTCCTTTCATACCTTTAGGGTCCAACTTCTTCCTTTTATCCTTGGGAATATGAATGCAAACAAGACACCAAAAAATTATAAGGTGATCAACATTAGGTTTCTTTCCAATAATTGATTCTTTTGGAGTCATGTTGTCAAGAATTTTGTGAGGACTTCTACTTTGAATATAGATGATTATCATAAAGGATTCTCCCCATAAGGATTTGGGAAGATCTTGGTCATGTAGCATGGATCTTACACATTTTTCAATAGATTGATTCTTCCTTTTAACTACACCATTTTGTTGAGGATTATAAGGAAATATCAGCTCCCTCGTAATCCAAACTTTTTTGCAAAAGGCCACAAGTTATTTAGATGTATATTCACCTCCATTATTTGATCTCAAGGTATTGATCTTCTTTTCTATGTTATTCTCAAATTCTACTTTGAACTCTTGGAAATTTTAGAATACTTCATATTTAGACTTAAAGAAATACATCCAAGTCTTTTTGTACTGATCATCAATAAATGCTACATAGTATTGATGACCACCAAGTAATTTTTCTAACATGGAGCCACAAACATTAGAGTGGATTAGGTCCAAGATTTCCTTGGATCTTAAGTCACTGCTAGGAAATGACTTCTTTAAATTTTTTCCAAGAGCACACCCTTTACAAACTCTGTGTTCTTCTTTCAATTGGGGTATATCTATAACCATTTGATTGGAAAGGAAGGAAATATTTTATAATGGATATGGCCATATCTTCTATGCCACAACTCATAGGATTGATGTCCAACTGTACTAAGGCTTGAGGAGGAGGATTTAGAAGTCTATACAACCTACCTTCATGAATCCAATAGTCCTTGCATTTTCTATACTAGATACCTTAGCCCAAACAATTAATTTTCCATCAATAATTGCTACCATGTATCCTTTATCTTCTTAACCAGAAATAGAAAGAAAAATATTTTTCAAACTTGGAACATAGAGGATGTTGTTGAGATGTGTTGGAAATAATACTGAGAGGGGGGGGTGAATCAGTATTATCACGTCAATAAAACTTTTTCATTTCCATATTCAAATTCATATATGCTACTTCCACAACTTCTTATGATGAGTGCATTAGAACATTATCAACCATATTAACAGTAAACAGATGCAGTAAAATAGAACAGATCATCACACATAAGTCACACACATGAACACCATGATATAAGGTGGAAACCCAATGTGGGTGAAAACCACCTGCTGCAAGTCATCTCAATCTTCTTCTTAATAAGAAACTCCTTTTACAATATTTCTGTACTGGTGCAGTCTTATACCAGTACACAGGCTTCTACCTGCAGAGAGCTACAACCCTCTCTCGTTCTCCAGTCTCTCCTGGAAGGGATCTACAACCCCCATAGTTCTTGTACTAGCTAAGATACTAGTACATAAGCGTCGGCCTACAATATTCTCTCCTCCAGGTACCACGTTTCATACATTTTCAGACTGGATACTCCTGAAGCACAACACTTAATCTGAAAGGCCACGTTTCATCCAATTTTCATACTGGACCCATTAATATCATTGAAGCACATAATCAATCAATCTTCTGAATCACCCAAACACCAGATCAATACATATACAAGGATAATATATGTGTTAGCACCTAGATCTAGTCCATCAGATCACATAAATATGAGTCATTACGATCTTGATCCAATATTAGTTCTCATCCATCAATACTGAAGCTAAACACAATCAACCAAACAGGATATGCAGAATACTGACACCTTTAAACTGTCATCAGAACCCATCAACAACCATAACCACCTGTGACTTCAAATATCATAGCTCAAATTGTATACGCTACTACAATGAACCAAACCTGCATGCATATGCGCTTACACCAAAGCCAACCCGCGTACAGATCTATAAATATTCAAACATGACTTGCTGCGATGTCAAACTTAAGTTATACCCAGATCAGATCATTACAAGCGTCAGTATATAGATCTAGAATAAGCATAATCAAATATATAGATATAGTTCATTTCAAACCATTTGATCCCGATCTATCCTTAGATCTTGTTCTCCATCAACCGGTGAGATCCCTCTTTAGCTCAGATCTAGATCTGCACCATAACCCAATCACAGTATTCCAGATCTAGCACTTTATCAGATATTCAATAATTCAGATGATGCTTTGCCAAATAATCTCCTTCCCCTTTTATAGTCTTAGGCCTTTCACAATACCATGGTCCAAAACCATAATAACACAATACCATGAACCCAATACTTGGGATCAACACTTTTGGATGCAATACCACGGACCAAAACCATAGGATCAAAAAACTGTCGGATCAATACCATGAACCAACCATGAAAGTGCGTGAACTTTTCTCCACATGAAATAAACTTTTTCTCCACATAAAAGTGCATGAAATTTTCCCCACATGAAATAAACTTGGGTTTTTCAAGGGACATTGTCCAAAGATAATTGTGTTAATTTTATGTGTGTGTGCTACCATTTCTTAGCTTCCAGCATTTTATTTTTCTGAAAATTTTTATTTATGAAGGTTACAGTGTATTTATTTTCATATTTGTCATAGTAGATAAATTGTTAATTAATTAACAATTAGGATAAATAATATCAGTTGCTACAATAGGGTTCTAGTTTGGAATTTTCACATGTTATTAGAGTGTAGTTGATCAGTTGAAGAGTTTAAAGGCAATAAGAAGGAATTTCTCTGCTAAGTGTGGGTAGCAGGCCGAATTCCCAAGGGAGGCACAACCTTTTTCCAGGAGGGCGAGTTGCTTGAGGAAGACCGATTTTTCTAAGAGAGAGGCAAAAAAAATCAATCCTTCTAGATAGAGTGATTCCAAGGGCAAATGGAACAAGCTCAATCATTTTGTTGAGCAGATCTCTAGTTGGACGCAAATATTTTTGTAGTAGTTTGCTAGAGAAAAGCCATTGTTAGGGAGGAAGAGAGAAGAGCACACACAGAGGGAAAATTTCCTAAGGGAACTTCTAGTCTCAAGAAGTTCTATTTTACTTGCAGATCGATAATGGTTGTAAGAAAATATTCTCACTCCATAAGGGAGTACGAGTAGCAGAACAAAAATCGAGCAAAAGGAAAGAGGAAGTTTTCAACGGTTCATTGAGATGGCCACTGCAGGGCTTCGTGATCATGACATGTTGGATGGAACTTCCAACTACGTCATCTGGAAGGCAAGGATGTCCTTTCTTCTAGATGAGTATGGCTTGAAAGCCTATATTCATGTAGTAGTGGTGGTTCCTCAGGATGTAGATCAATAGAAAGAATACAAGAAGGAGATGACGCAGGCGAAGCGATTAATCTTAGATGGATTCTGGGATCATGTTGTATCACATATAACTGGCAAAGATACTACCAAACAAATGTGGGATGCTCTCTCCACATTGTACCAACTTACTTCTGAGTAGTAGAATATGTACCTAGAAGAGAAGACGAGACTCATCCAGATGCACAAAGGGGAAGGCATAGACCCCTTCCTTACCAGACTTCATGAGATCCAAGACCAGTTGTCACTTGTTGGGGCAATGCCTCAACCTACAAAGCTAGTGCAATTGGCACTCAATAACATCTCAAAGGATTGGTAGGTCTTTGTCGAAAGAATATTGGGCAGAGATAACCTACCAGATTGGGATAGAATGTGGGTTGATTTACAACAGGAAGATTTGAGACGAGCTTTGCTAAAGAGCTCCATCAGTGGCAGTAGCAACAGATCGAAGACAGTGAAGGAGGAGGATAATGTAGCCCTAGCATCAAAGGGTCCCAATCAGGGACAAGGGGGACACAGGAAGAAGAAGAAGGACCTGCAAAAGGTCAAGTGCTTCAAGTGTGGTTAGCTCGGTCACTACAGTACCTAGTGTCCTCTTAGGAAGAAGGACAAAGAGGAGAAGTAGGACCAACAGGAAGCTTCAATAGATATCGACAGGATTTCCTCCAGGTTGTAGGAATACTTCACTATGTTTGTCGATATACCTCTAGGAGTGAGGTGGGGTGACTTGGTGCTTTATCCCCAAAGAGCTACATAGATTGGTCAGGATCCTTGAGGAGTCCACCTCATGGACCATTAACTTGCTACGGGGCCCACAATATTCAGTAGCAGGATGGATCAGTGGTAGTTGATGTAGTCAAAGATCGAGTGACAGTTGCAGAGTGTAGCAATAATTAGATGCTAGGGAGCATAGTGCGGAGTTGGTAACAATGCAGTTGGCACAGAGTTGTAGGTTTTAACCCTATACAAAAATTACTTGCATACAAATTCTAAAACACAGAAAATAAACAATGCGATAGAATAACACATAAAACACATATACATAGAGATTTTCCCCTGGATCCCAAAACCGGGACTACCAGATTGATTTTTAATTATGTTCCTTTCAATGTTACAATACATATTTATACATGCCGAAGCATCCAATACCATGGACCGAAAACCATCGCGTCGAAAACCATGTGGAAAATTGTGCACAAAACCATAGGTAGGTATGCCCAACCCAATATAGGGTCCAAAAAAAAAATTCCCAGGGCGCTACCCCAGACCTTGTGGAGGGGGCCTAACCCACCCCCCTTAAACCCCACTGTGACCCCCCCGCTACGCAATCAGTGCAACAAGGGGGGGGTTCGCCCCCCCTCTAACCTCCCAGTTCACTATGTAGGCTAGTTGTGGAAAGAATATAGCACAACCCAACATTCTCCCACTTGTTGTTTTCTTTCCATAGGAGAGATTAGTCATTTATCTAGCCTTGCAACACCCATTGTTTCTCTACAACAAGTGAAATTCTCAAAGCTCACAAATTTTCTTAATGCATCTGTAATATTCTTCAAAGTGTCCACCTTTGCCAACAACACCTTTTTGTCTTCTATCATATCCCTCACAAAGTGATACTGAACATCAATGAGCTTTGTCTTTAAATGATAAGCAGGGTTCTTTGCCAAGAAAATTGCACTTTGGCTATCACAGTCTATCATTATAGCTCCATGTACTAACCCCATACTTGAACACAATCTCTGCAACCAAACTACTTCCTTTCTTGCATGAGTGGCTGCCATGTATTCTGCCTTTGTAGTTGATAGTGCCACTACAGATTGTTTCTTACTCATCCAACTGACTGCAGCTCCAAATAGGTTAAACACATACCCACTTGTAGATCTTCTCTGATCCAGATCTCTAGCCCAGTCTGCATCAACAAAGCCATGAATATCCAACACTCTGTCCAATCACGGTCTTCCTTGGTAGCACAAGCCATAATCACTAGTGCCACGTAAATACCTGAAAACCCCCTTCACTGCTTTCCAGTGTTCCTTCCCTGGTTTTGACATGAACCTGCTTAATAATCCCACTACATGTGCAATGTATGTTCTAGTACAAACCATCGCATACATCATGTTACCGATTGCACTTGCATATGGAAGACAGGACATGTCCTCTTCCTCTTCTTATGTCTTGGGACATTATTCAACAGATAACTTTACACCTACAAGAATAGGAAACTTCACCGGTTTACTATCCTGCATATTAAACCTCTACAATATTGTCTCGACATACTTCCTCTAGTTTAACCAGAGCTTCCTCTTCACTCGATCTCTTTTAATTTCCATGCCCAAAATATAGTTTGCGACACCAAGATCTTTCATGTCAAATTTGGAGGACAATTGGGTCTTCAAATCTTGGATAATTTCTTTGTCATTTCCAACCAGCAACATATCATCCACATACAATACCAGATAAATAACAAGGTCACCAATTAATTTAAAATACACATAGTGATCTGCTTTGCTTCGGGTGAAGCCAAGTCCCCGTATAAATGTATCAAATTTTTGATACCACATCCTTGGTGACTATTTTAACCCATACAGAGACTTCTTTAACTTTCATACCAGTTCTTTCTTGCCCTTCACCACAAATCCTTCAGGTTGCTTCATGTAGATTTCCTCTTCTAGATCCTCATGAAGAAATGTTGTCTTCACATCCATCTATTCTACCTCAAAATCAAAAGCAACAGAAATAAAAAAAGTAATTTAATAGAAGTTACCTTGTCAACAGGAGAAAAAATATCACCAAAATCAATTCGCAGCACTTGGGAATAACCTTTTGCTACCGACCGAGCTTTGTATTTCTCCACCTTTCCTTCTACATTTGTCTTCTTCTTGAACACCCATTTGCTGCCAATGGGTTTCCTTCTAGTTGACAACTCCACCAGATCCCAAGCCTCATTTTTGTGCAAAGATGCCATTTCATCAACCATGGCCTCTTTCCAGAGTTTTCCATCCTCTGAATCTACTGCTTCCTTCACAGTTTTGGGATCATAGTCAGTAATAGATAAAGAAAAATTTGAATAGAAAGTAGATGGACTATACCTTTCTGGCTGCCTTCTTTCTCGAATTGATCTTCTCACACCCGAAGTTTGTGGCTCTTCATCTTCTGATTCCTCCTTTGTTGTAGAGTCTGATTCTTCCTCCTTAAGTTCAAACTCTATCTTCTCAAGTGATCCGAATTGGATCCATGACGAAAAATCAGAGAACCATGATTGTATTAAATCAGGACAAAACTTCAAATTCAAAGAGCATGGAGCGATCAGAAAAACCTCTGAATAGTGGCAGTTGGCAGCCAGTGTGGAATGACGAGGAACTTAGTCAAAGTGCGCTGACGAGGCCCATGGAGATTGTGTGGGAGGTGAAACTAGCCCCTAGGAATCCTGGATTGGGAAAATGAGGCAATTTTTGATGCACGATTAGCACTAATCGTGCATCGTTGTGCAAAACCCCTCGAGAAGGAGAGGCCCCGAGCGCTCGGTCGCATGGGAGCTGGGAAAATCATGGGAAAAGGATAAAGGCTAAAGGTGGGACCTGCGCTCCAAAACCAACGGTATTTATCGGGGGCACCCTTGGGCGGTAAGCAGATTTGGCGAAAAAGGAGCGATTCCACTCAGCCCCCGACATGTGGCAAGTGGAGGAGAGAGAAAATAGTCGCTCATTGCGCACTAATGGTCGAACAAGTCAACCGCGCGAAATGAGCGAATGGCATCGGATCTAGGGGCTCCAGATCTAACGGTTGAGATCACACCCGATGGAGAAGACATAATTGACGGGGGATTAAGCCACGATATGTAAGAATTTAAGGTCCGATTTGATGCAGAGGTGGCAGATTAGTCATTTCTTGACGTAACCGAAGAATTGAACCGACGAGGAAAAAGCTGGCGTAGTTCGTAGGAGGACAAGTGGCCACTCCCTGTGAGCCTGATGATGATACTGAGACAGGGAACTCCAAGCGAAGCTACAACAGGCGATCCGACGGAGGTGGAAGGGGAATTGAATATTCATGAGATTGACTAGCTTTAAAGCCATGAACAAACAAAGTATAAGATACTGAAGACGAAGAAGAGAATAACGGGAAGAAGACAAAGAAAATGAAGAAAGTACAGTGAAACAAAAAGCAAAAAGAAGATAGAGGGCCGAGCTGACCAAAGGTAGCGTCGAGCACTAGAGAGCTAGAGAGGTTCAAGCCATCCCTAAGGGGATCTGTCAGGACTCAGCACCACATTGGGCTCCTTCCATTAAAGACCAGAAAGGTCAAGAGCTGGTAACGAAAAGAGTCTGTGTACTCTAGTGGCTTGGGGAATCCAAGAACCACCCTTCCAAGCAAATTCTATTTCAGGAGACTCGTATTGAGCTCCTTCATTGTAATTCTTTTCTTTAAGACACAATAAAGAAGGTCACCACTGAGAGTTGGACTAGAGATGTAGCCTTGGAGGATAGGGTGAACTCCTTATTAATTTCTTGTGTTCTTGTATTTTCTTACTGTGTTTCTTTGTTGTTTTCCATTTCAAGTGTCTATGTATTTGCAATATGATCAATCCGTTACCTAAATAACATATACACACACTAGCACATGAGTCTATAATACCTTCCTTCAAATAATTCTTAACTGAGATCACTCATAGGGTGATTTTCAGATCAAGTGGTGTCAGAGATTTAGGCTGTAAGGTTAGATAAGCTTATGTTGGTTTAGCTGTTGAATGCTCACTAGATCAAAGATCAAATTAGGAGAAGGAGAGTTGGTTGAAACCAATCCTAAAATTGGGAGAGTCTATCCTTGGAAGACAATGTCAGAGGAAGCTTCTGTGGGGCTAGACCCTCAATTCATAGAAAGTTTCCTAGCCATAAAGTCCATTCTAGAAGAAATGTATAGGGACTTTAGAAAGCATAAGGATGAAGATTCATTGGGCTCTAAACAAGACAAAGGAGAAGATGAATCACCTTTCCATGACCACTCAAAAGGAAAAGGGAAAGAGGAAAGATTTCTCACACCTCCTAATAACCCTGTGCATAACAAGAAACCATCTTTGATCAAACTAGATGTTAAAATGATTTGCCTATATATGATGGAGAGTTAAATGCAGAAAAGTTGGACAATTGGATTAGATAAATTGATGTTTATTGAAGAGTACAGAACATCGACTCAGACAAGAGAAAGATTCAGCTGGCAAGCCTACGCCTAGGAGAAACTGCCTTGGTTTAGTGGGAAAGCAGAACCCAAGCTAACATGAAAAGACATGGTAAGACTATCTTTGTCTAGAGTTAATTTGTTTCTGCAATCAAAAAGCAGTTCTATCCATTGGCCTACATGCAACAAGCCATGATGAGTTGGCAAACTCTTCAGTAGTTGAAAGGGAAAAGTGTGCAAGGGTACACTCAAGAATTTAGAAAGAGAGCATTGATTCTAGGAATCTCATTAGACTCACCAGAGACTCTTTCGAAGTACATTGGTGGTCTACACAGTTACAAGAGGCATACCATCCTCATGTTTAATCCCACTAGTATAGATGAGGTATCTGTACAAGCTACTCATCTAGAAGCTAGAGGAAAGAATGGAAATCCAGAAGTTGGGGGACCATCCCAACCCACTGCAAATAAGAGCAAGGAGAAAAGAAAGCATAAGTGGAAAGCAAGGAAGGTTAATACTGCACAGAAAAGCAAAGCTTCATGCACTTAGTGTAAAAAGGATGGGCATGATGATGAACATTGTTGGATTCTGCATCCAAAGCTGAGGCCTAAGAAGTTCGAGGGCAAGAAGAAGAAGACTGCTGCAACTATTTATAATGATTTGGGGTCAAACTTGGGAGATGAAACAACCATTGCAACCACATGTATAAAAGGTAAGAATTTTGAAGCATCTACTAGTAATTCTACTCAATTTATTATTGATGAAGAGAATGAGAAAAAAAGACATGAGCTTTTCCATATTCGATTTGTTTCCAAATATCAAAAGATTGATACTTTGTTTGATAGTGGCTCACAAGTAAATCTAATTTCTGAAGCAATTGTAAAGAATTTGGGATTAGCAACTACACCTCACAAGAAATCATACCCATTAGGATGGTTGAATGATAAAGCACAACTACAAGTGATTAGACAGTGCAAACTCAAGTTTTCTTTTGGGTCAACATTTGTAGATGAGGTTGAGTTAGACATAATTCCTTTGGATATATGTGGAATTGTTTTAAGAAGTCCTTACTTGTATGATAGAAAAGCTATTTTCTATAGAGATGACAACAACTATCTGCTTGTTAAAGATGGAATCAAATACTTTGTAAGATCTCATAAGCTCAATAATAATTATACTCTCATAAACTCAGGGTAGATGAAAAGAATGATAAATTCATGCAAACAATTCTTACTGATGGTTGTAAAGGAAAAGAAACATGATAAAACCAATATATTTGAGGGCTGTAATGCTAAACAACAAGCTGATATAGAAAAGGTTGTTTCAGAGTATGATATCTTGTTTCAGGAACCTAAAGGTTTGCCACCCAAAAAGGAAATAGTAAATGATATTATTTTGCAGCGAGATGCTCCATTGCCTAACATTGGAATGTACAGGTTGTCTGATTTAGAGAATGGTGAAATCAAGAAGTAGGTGCAGGAGTTGCTTGAGAAGGAGTTCATCAGGCCTAGCACATCACCATGTGGGTCACCAATCATTTTGGTGAGAAATAAAGATGGCTCGTGGAGAATGTGCATTGACTACCGAGCACTGAATAAGATAACAATAAAAAATCGTTATCCCCTTCCTCGCATAGATGATCTTTTAGATCAATTGAAGGAAGTTGTTTATTTCACCAAGCTGGACTTGCACAATGGATACCATCAGGTCAGAGTTGCAGAACAAGATGCATGGAAGACTGCTTTCAAAACAAAGTAGGGATTGTATGAGTGGTTGGTTATGCCTTTTGGCTTAGCTAATGCTCCTGCTACTTTCATGAGATTAATGAATGATGTAATCAAACCTTTTCTTGATGATTTTGCTATTGTGTATCTGGATGACATTCTGATTTTTAGTAAAATGTGGGAAGAACACTTAAAGCATGTTAAGCAGACACTAAATGTTTTGAAAAGAGAAAAACTTCATGTTAAACTCTCAAAATGTGAATTTGGCAAAACATCTCTAAATTATTTGGGTCATAGAGTAAAGGGGTGGTGAATTGAAAATAGATCCCTCTAAGGTGGCAGTCATTGTACACTGGCCTAAACCCAAGCCTACTACAAAAGTGATAAGCTTCTTAGGAGCAGCACAATATTGGAGGAAGCTCATTTCTAACTTTTCCTTAATTGTAGCTCCCTTACATGCTTTAACAGGATTGAACAAGGTGTTTCAGTGGGGAGACAAACATCAAAAAGCCTTCAACACCTTGAAAGAAAAGATTAGTACAACACCTGTACTAGCACTGCCTGATTTGCAAAGACCATTTGAGATCCAAACAGATGCCAGTGACTATGCCATGGGAGCAGTGTTGACACCACATGGTAAACCCATATGTTATCATTCTAAGACTTTTAATCCTGCAGTAGTTAACTATCCTACATATGATAAAGAATTGTATGCATTAGTTCATAGTGTGAAAAAGTGGAAACATTACTTAATGGGAAAAGAGACAGTAATACATACTAATCATCAACCACTTCAATATCTACACTCCCAAACTAAGTTGTATCAATCAAGACACTACAGATGGATGGTTTTTCTACAACAGTTTCATTTAGTCATCAGATATAAAAAGGGAATACATAACAAAGTTGCAGACATGTTATCTAGACCCATTATAAATGCATTTAATATACTTAAGCATAATTTTGTGCTACATGAAAGCTACATTGAACAATATGCTCAAGATATAGACTTTAGAGAAGTATATGCAACTTTGAGTCAAGGCAAAAGAGTAGAAGAATTGCATTATCATGTAAATGGCTGACTCTTATATCATTGTGGGAAACCCTGCATTCCACAAACTTAGAGAGTAAAGATAATTAGAGAAGCACACACTTCTCTGATATCAGGTCACTATGGGGTAAGTAAAATAGTTGCACAGCTGCAAAGATTTTTTTATTGGCCAAAAATGATCGAGACAGTTTCTAGATATGTAAGAGGGTGTACTATGTGTGCTAAAAGCAAGCTCAGCAATAGAAAACTAGGTTTGTACAATCCATCACCAGTACCTTCTCACCCTTGGGAAAGTGTTTCGATGGATTTTGTTGGAGGACTGCCTAAATCTAGGAAAGGTCATGATTATTTATATGTTGTTGTGGATAGGTTCAACAAGATGTGTATTTTTATACCTTGTAATAAACATATTACAGCTAAACAAACTGCAAAACTGTTCTTTGAACATGTATGGGTTCATTTTGGATTACCCACTTCTATTGTATCTGATTGAGACACCCGATTTGTGGGGAAGTTTTGGTAAATTTTGTGGGAACTGATGGACACCAAAATGAAGAAAAGCACAACTTTTCATCCTCAAACTGATCACCAGACAGAAGTAGTTAATAGGACAGTGATCCAGTTACTCAGAGGATATTGCAACAAACATCCTAAGCTTTGGGATGAACATTTGTGTTATGTGTAGCATGCATATAATAGAGCAAAACATTCTTCTACACAAAGATCTCCTTTTGAGATCTGTTTTGGTTTCACACCAAGGTCTCCTTTGGATTTTGTCTTTGGTAAAGATACCACAGTTGATGGACATAGTGATGTGGACAAGGCAACTAAGTTCATTGAACAAATCCAGGAGATCTACCAGGCAATACAGGAACAACTGGAAAAGAGCCAAGCCAAATACAAGGCTAGGCATGACAAGCATCGGATGGAGCATAGTTTCGAAGTAAGTGACCAAGTCTGGCTGTACATCAGCAAGGACAAGATGCAAGGTGAAGGTAAAAAGCTAAAGCCTATAAGGTATGGACCCTTCAAGATACTTGAGAAGATTGGAGAAAATTCCTTTCGCCTTGGTCTACCAGCTTACATGCACATCTACTTAGTCTTAAATGCAGATTTCTTGAGATTGTTTGAACCCTCACTGATTGAGGATCCTAAAGAGCAGAGTCAATTTCCTTCGATTGATGACCTGCTACCTGAATATCTTAATGAATTGTAGGAAGACACAGTGATGGACAAGAAGGTGAGGACAACGCACAAAGGAGATGTTGAGTACCTCAGAATTGGGCTCAAGGGTTCAAAGCTGAGTAGTGCAAAGTGGATTGGGATTGGACAAGTGAGACAACAGTACCCTCACTTAGTCGATGCTTGAAAACCAACTTCTGGTGGCCCAAAAGCTTTTCAGTGGGGAGGTCGTGATCCGAATTGGATCCATGAAGAAAAATTAGAGAACTATGACTGTATTAAATCAGGACAAAACTTTGAATTCAAATAGCATAGAGCGATTAGAAAAACCTCTGAACAGTGGCAATTGGCAGCCAGCATGGAACGACAAGGACCTCGGTCAAAGCACGCTGACTGAGGCCCATGGAGACTGCGCAGGAGGTGAAACTAGCCCCTGGGAAGCCCAGATTGGGAAAAGGAGGCAGTTTTTGATGCGCGATTAGCGCAATCACGCATCGCTGGGCAAAACCCCTTGAGAAGGAGAGGCCCTGAGCGCTCGGTCGCATGGGAGCCAGGAAAACCGTGGGAAAAAGGCTAATGGCTAAAGGCAGGACCCACGCTAAAAAATTGGCGATATTTATCAGGGGCACCCTTAGGAAGTAAGCAAATTTGGCGAAAAAGGAGCAATTCCATTCAGCACCTGATGCGTGGCAAGTGGAAGAGAGAGAAAACCACCGCTCATTGTGTGCTAATGATCGAGCAAGTCAACCGCACGAAATGAGTGAATGGCATCGGATCTGGGGGCTCCAAATCTAATGGCTGAGATCGCACCCAATGGAGAAGACCAAATTGATGGGGATTAAGCCGTGATATGTAAGAATTTGAGGTTCGATTTGATGTGGAGGTGGTGTATGAGTCATTTCCCGACATAACCGAAGAATGGAACCGACGAGGAAAAAGCTGGTGCAGTTCATAGGAGGACAAGTGGCCACTCCTTGTGAGCCTAATGATGATGCTGAGACAGGGAAATCCAAGCGAAGCTGCAGCAGGCGATTCGACGGAGGTGGAAGGGGAATCGAACAATCATGATATTGACTGGCTTTAAAGCCATGAACAGACAAAGTAGAAGATACCGAAGACGAAGAAGAGAATAACGGGAAGAAGACAGAGAAAATGAAGAAAAGACAGTGAAACAAAAAGCAGAAAGAAGATAAAGGGCCGAGCTTACCAAAGGCAGCGTCGAGCACCAGAGAGCTTGAGAGGTTCAAGCCATCCCTGAGGGGATCTGTTAGGACTGAGCACCACATTGGGCTTCTTCCATTAAAGACCAAAAAGGTCAAGAGTTGCTAAGGAAAAGAGTCTGTGCACTCTAATGTCTTCGGGAATCCGAGAACCACCCTGCCAAGCAAATTCTGTTTCATGAGACTTGTATTGAGCTCTTGCATTGTAATTCTCTGCTTTAAGACACAATAAAGAAGGCCACCACTGAGTTATGAACCAGAGATGTAGCCCTGGAGGATAGGGTGAACTCCTTATTAATTTCTTATCGATCCGTTGCCTAAATAACATAGACACACACCAACACATGAGTCTGAAATACCTTCCTTCAAATAATTCTTAACTGAGATCACTCATAGGGTGATTTTCAGATCATCAAGTTTCTTTGGTTGGACTTCATGTTTAATAACATATTTTACCTCTTTGAACACCACATCTCGGTTGTACACAACCTTCCTTGTTACTGGGTTCCAAAGCTTATAACCCTTTAAAACCCATCCTTATACCCAATAAAGATGCACTTTTCAGATTTACTATCCAACTTGGTTCGTTTTCCCTTTGAACATGTATATATTCATCACATCCAAATACCCTCAGATGTGAAAGAGAGGGTTTCTTACCAGTCCATACCTCTTGTGGAGTCTTATCCTCCAACGCTGATGAAGGTGATCTGTTGACCAGGTAACATGTTGTCTCCACCACCTCTGCCCAAAATTCATTTCCTAACCTGGGACCATTGACCATGCTTCTTGCCCTTTCCATCAATGTCCTGTTCATTCTTTCTGCAGCTCCATTTTTCTCAAGTGTGTATGGAGTAGTCTTCTGCCATGCTATACCACACTTCTTACAAAATTCTTAAAATTCCTTACTGCAAAACTATCCACCGTTATTTTTCCTCAACACCTTTATCCTCTTCTCTGTCTGGTTTTCCACCAGAGCCTTAAATTCTTTAAACTTGTCAAAGACTTCAGATTTCTCCTTAAGGAAATATATCCATGTATTCCTTGAGAAGTCATCTATAAATGATACATAGTACACAGACTTACCTAGCGATGGAAACTTCACAGGTCCAAACACATCACTCTGCACAAGCTCTAATATCTTTTTCGCCCTCTTACCACTAGAGGGGAAATCACCCAATTCTGCTTCCCATATATGCAATTTTCACAGAAATCAAAATCCAAAGAGCTATTGCTTATACCTTCTGTTGTACCTTAAGAAAACAATTTCCTAGTTGTGTAGAAATTGTGCTTAAGACATTAATGTTTATAGTTATTGTCACTTGTTTGTCACTTAATTTTATGTGATTTTATTAAATGAAAGACCTAGAAGACTTGGTTTTTAACCCTCAATACCTAAGTGACCAAAAAATATCAGAATTCCATTTGATTGTTGAATATAAATGTTGAATGAAGAAAACTTGAATTATTCATAGACAATATGTTGTGTTACACATGATCTACTATCTGTGACACTTGGATAAGTTATAGAAAATATGTTGTCTTACACAAAAACTATTATCTGTAACTTAGAAGAATTGTTGAGGCGTGAACTTCAAGTATAGGAGCGCTCTTTTAAGGGATTTTAACTTCATTTACATAAGCAAATAAAGACCTGCAACTTCATTACCATACTTAAAGGAAGAAAATATAAGATGACACATAACACAGAAGTCACAAAATCATAGCCAACAATGTATGGAAAACTTCTGATTCTTTCATTAATCAATTAGTTGTATCAGGAATTCAGTGGCCTAGTATCCAGGTTCTCCAAAATTCGAACCCTTTCTTTGTAAATTTTCCTCTTTTTATACATTATGAAATAGTTGGTCTCCAAAACTGTCAAACTACTTAACTGTTTCCCTAACTGTCTAAGTAAAAACTATTACAAAATATTACACAGAGGGTAAAAGACACCTCAAAGAACAGAAAATAACAGGAAATAATGGAACTTAGAAGATTATGGTCGTTCTCTATTTGAAATTTCTTGAGCCTTAACGGAGCAGTAGATGAAGGGCGGAAAGCTTTGGGAGCACTGTGGGGGGTAAAGAGTATGTGAGATCATCAATGAGGTTGAACCCGCGGTGATTCCTATCTACACATTTTGGTCAACTGTGCTAACGTCACGGTCAACTACGGGGATCGAGCTCTGATTAACCCTCATGCTCATTGCTTCCTCATAGCGCACCTCAAAGTGCTTATCGAACTATCGCTTGAACGTGCTTGTTGAACTTGTATGACATTTAAACGATGACGGGCCCACAAAACTTAAACATAATCAACATTGGTTCATAGAACCTGTCACGTCCGCCTTTTCAACGCACCTTGACTCCCTTACGGACCCGATATAACATAAAACTATATTTAATAATTCATCGGGTCCGACATTAAAGATTGAACCCAATAATCTACCGACCTGATAGGACATAAAACTAAATTTAATGATTCATTGGGTCTGAAATTAAACGCTGCACACAATGACTTTGCCGACCCGATCTTTGGACCCGATAGGACATAAACTATTTTTAATAATTCATCAGGTTCGATATTAAAGACAGAACCTGATAACTTTTTTGACTCGATCTCCGGACCTGATAGGAAATAAAACTAGATTTGATGATTTATCAGGTCTGATCAAAAGATGTAAACTGATCACTTTCCCACCTGATATTGCGACACGATATCTGACGGATCCCACCTCTTCCAATGGATGGCTGAGATTAACCCGAACTTCAGCAAATTTAAACTGTGTTTGATACATCATCGCATCCGTTCTTCGAAATTAACCCATTCTAGTTAATGACGTGATTGTTGTTGAATCCGTGGCCTATTGATCGAACGACTTAGATCTTGTCACAAGTTTGACACTTTCAAAACCATTGAAAATATAAAATCAATCATTCTTTTCATATTTTTTTTTTTTTTCTTCCATTTTGTAATAAGACTAAAAGTAAAACTTAAATAAAAATGGACAATGGATGCTACAACATCTGGCTCCACTTGGGGATAGTGCTTTTGCCACAGAAGCACTAAGAACCATAGATCAATGCCTTCACCTCAGGCATGGAGTCATATATTGCTTACATAAATTTAGATTCTATGGAATTTGTACAATGATTTAACTCTGGTATCTACAATGATAAGATGCTTATGCTTAAGAACTAGAAGTAATGCTAGAGGTGCTGCCCATTGACAGGCAGCTGTAGAGTTGCACCATCAAGATTCTCAAGAAGGAAAGTGTTATTGGACCTTGCTTCAACAATTCTAAAAGGGCCATACTAGAGAGGATCAAACTTCCCATGCTTACCCTTATCTTCTCTTCTGGTATCCCATCTTAATACTAGGTCTGTAACTTTAAAGTCAATCTCCTTGGATTTTCTGTCAAAAATACTTTTCATCTTTGATTGATACATAATCAAGTTTTCTCTTACCTTGTCCCTATTATCACTTAGCTCCACTACTTTATTCATTCTTCTTATCAAAGCATTGGGTTCTTCTTTCGCCTTCTGAATCATTGCAATCACAGGCTTCACAAGTTGACTTAGAAACAGAGCCTGAGTTCCATATACTAATTCAAAAGGTGATTTTCCTATAGACCTTCTTGTAGTCACTCTAGGAGCCCATAGAGCAAACTTTAACTTAGAATCCCAATATTTTTGGTTCTCTGCAATAGTTTTCTTAAGGATCTTCATCAAAGTTTGTTAGTGGATTCAACTAATCCATTTCCCTGCGGATGATAAGCTATTGAATGGGACAAAATAACATTATACTTTGACAAAAAGCAATAAACTTACTTGAATTGAAGACGTGAGCATTGTCTGTTATGATTTTAATGGGGCATCTAAACCTGCTAAAAATATTCTCCTCTAAGAACTTCATCACTATTTGATCATTTTCCCTCTTAGTAGATATAGCTTCTACCCATTTGGTGAAGTAATCAGTGGCTATGAGAACCCACTTTTGTTGTCCACTTGAAGGTGGGTTAATCTCTCCGACAAAGTCCAATCCCCATTGTCTGAATGGCTCCTCTATGAAGACTGGAATCAAAGGCAAGGGAGCTAACCTCTTCTTCTCAGCAATAAGCTGACACTTTTGACAACTTCTGACAAACTTATATGTAACACCAAATAAAGTAGGCCAATAAAATCATGTCTGAAGGATTTTATGTGCAATAACTTTCCAACTGTAATGTCCTCCACATAACCCCTTATGATGATCTTTGATTGCCTCTATAAACTCATCTTCTGTTAAACATAGCAACAAAATTCCTACAGGATCCTTCTAGTACAATTTGCCTTCCACAATCACATATGGCTATGCTTTGATCTTTAATGCTTTGTACTTTGTTCTATCTAAGGATTGGGGATAGGAAAGAAAACACAAATAATAGATTATATGCTTGTACCATTCTGAACATAAAAATTTATACCCCATCTTCATACCTGGATCTGGCTTTTCTTCATTTTCTTCAGTTGTTCCTTCATCCACAGGTGTTAGCAAGTTAATTCCCAACGCCTGAAAGTTTGATTCTGTCAACATTTTTTCCAATCCTTTCCTTTTCACCAACTTTGTGGGTTTTATGTCCAAGTCATACTCTTGGATCTTGGCTATCCATTTTCCTCTTTTGCCTTCTACATCTCCCTGTACAAATACATCTTTTACTGCAGCGTTTGGCACATAAGAAACGATCTGTGACTGCAGCACATAAGTTCTAAAGGCTTTTAGGGATTTTACCAAAGCATACACCTACTTTTCAAGAATATTATACTTTAGCTCAGCATCCCTGAGAATCTTGCTAAAGAATTCAACAGGTTGCTCCTTCTCTTCATCATTCTTCTGCAGCAAGACAACAACTATTGAACTTGGTGAGGCGAATGAAAAAACTTGGAAAGGCTTTTGATAATCAGGGCTGATTAGGACTGGAGCTGCCTGCAATGCTTATTTAATCCTAGAAAATGATTCTCTAGCTTCCTTGGTCAAATGCACTTCAGTCTCCTTCTTCAGCATATTAGTAATTTCTTTTACAATTTATGCATAATTGGACGCAAATCTCCTTAAGAAGTTTATTTTTCCCAGAAACTTTTGAATATCCTTTTTACTCCTAGGAAATGGTATTTTTTGCATAGCTTGTACTCTTGCTGGATCAATATTCACTCCATCTCTAGAAACAATGTGCCCCAATAGTTTGCCTCCTCCAGAGAAAAAAAGGATTTCTTGGAATTTAAGGAAAGCCCAAATCTTCTACATTTCTCAAAAGTCTTTTTCAGATGGTTCAAATGTTCTTCATCAGACTTTGAGAAAATAGTAATATCATCCAGATATATTACTACAAACTTATCTCCCACAAAAGCAATGTCCATAGCCCTCTGAAATGTAGCACCTGCGTTCATCAATCCAAAAGGCATTCTGGCATACATAAAGGTCCCCCAGGGAGTTGTGAATGTTGTCTTCTTTTGATCTTACCTATCTACAACCACCTGGTTATACCCAGAGAATCCATCCAGCATAGACATTCTAAAAGATCGTGTTACCTTCTGTAACACATGATCCATTTTAGGCAATGGATAATTATCTTCCAAAGAAGCCCTATTGAGATTCTGAAGTCCACACATAACCTCATATCTCCATTTTTCTTTCTTACAGGCACTAAGTTAGCCACCCAATCAGATTACTTGAGTGGAACTATTATTTTGGCATCAAGAAACTTTTTGACCTCTTTTTCAATTGATGGTAGAAGTAGAGGATTTATCCGTCTAAGCTTCTATTTAAAGCATTTAATTCCCTCCTTCAAGGGGATCTTGTGCTGAATAATATCTGCATCGTATGTTTTGAGATCCTCATAGGACCCTGCAAAGACATCAACATAGTCCTTGAAAAGTTTAATATATCTCTCCTGATAATTAGGTGAAACTCCACTGAATAATTTTACTAGCCCGGGTTCCTCCTGAGTTCCAATGTTATGATCCTGAATGTGTTCATCCTGTGAAATTTTCCCTGAGTCAACATCCACATCATTGGGGTTAAACAACCTTTCAAGGGGAACAAGTCCCTTGGCAGAATATTATCTTTCAATTGAATTTTTTTTTATTAGCTATTGAGTCTTTTAAACCACTAACTTTTGCGACTTCTGTTGTTTCATCTTCATCCTGGTCAATTTCTGTGCCCTGAAACTCTTCAACGATAGAAAAAAATTCTTTAATCTGCTGATCATCTTCAAAAACTTGCCAATATTTAACACTATCAGGAATAGAAGGTCTGCGCCTCATTTCTACCTCATATCTTAGTCTTGGATTAATAGGAGGCTTGAAAGTACTAGCAGCCACAACCAAAGAATCTGCTAATATGTTCCCATCCATTGGTATAAACTGAATGTTAAAAGCTTCAAAAAAGTTCTCAACCAAATCGCATACTTCATTTTTATACACCCTAAGCATAGGATGTTTTGTCTGACAATGATTTTTAATTTGTTTGATAATTATATCCGAATCTCCAAAAGCAGAAATTGACTTAATTCCCATCTGTTTAGCTGTTTGTAGAGCAATAATCAAGGACTCATATTCTGCTACACTGTTTGTTGCTTTGAATTCCAATTTAAAGGATAAAGGGAACATATTACCTCCATGTACAATTAGAAGAAAACCATCACCTATTCCTTCCTTGGAATATGCTCCATCAAAGAAGCATTTCCACACTCCTTCAGTTTGCAGCTCTGTAATTACATTGGCTGAAGCAAGCTGCTTCTGATTATCTTCAGCCAACTCTGCATTATCATGCAACATGAAACAAGCAAAGTCATCTTTCTCTTGGCTATATACAGGTGAATTGCTTACTCCATTTTTTGTAATTGTTTTTACAAATCTAGTTTCTTTGTACAATCTCCTCTCTTCCCCACCAAAAGTCGGTATAACAGCATATGTAAAATCTAGTTTCAGAATGCCATCCAATTTAGCTCCCCATGACCTAGATAGTAGCATTCCAAATCTAGCAGGGATATCTGCTACTACTACATCCATGACCAAGCTTCTAGCGGGAATCTAGGCTAGGGACACTACCAGATCCTTAATGACCCCCAGACGCTTGAATTTGTTTGAATAAAAAAAGTATAGGTATCTATAGGGTTTGGTAACTTGTAGATTTAGTTGCTTCATCACTGACAATGGCATAAGATTGTGTGAAGCTCCTGAATCAAACATACAATTATGCATGAGGAAATCATGGATCAATAAGGAAATATAAAAAGGAGGTGTTGAAGGATCTACTTCCTCTACATGTGGACCAAAAACCACTACTGGTTTGTCTTCCTGCAGATTTACAGTGTCATTTATATTCACATTTTCTTTTAAATTAATAAACTCAACAATCTCTCTCTGATAGACTGGTGTTTTTGCTAATTCTGTAAGGGGAACTTGAATTATAACCTTTTCCAATTATTTAGTAAGACTAAACAAATGACCCTGTTTAGCATCCTTTTCATTTTCATCTTCTCCTTTCTTCATGACTGAAATTACTTGGGGAATTGAAACGAATTTCTCCAAAGGAATTTTTTCACTTTGGTCTTGAGAAGACTCACCTTGAAGTATTTGTGTCTTTTCATTTTCATTCTGTTGTTGCTTTCCCTTAGTTACTTGTTTTGCACGCTGAGATTCTTGTGGAGTCACCTTTGGTGAGGAAGCTGGAACTTGCTGCTCACTTTCATTTTCTTGACTTCTTGATCTTTTCCTTGATCTCAAGTCATATTTTTTTATGTAGTTTTGCCTGCATAAAATCAGAGAATTGCTTCCAATATTCATCAATTTTATTTTCATAATAAATGGCATATGTTTTAGCATATTCATACTCTTCTCCTTCAATACTAAGTTCATCTTCATCTACTTCATATAACGTAGAAATTTGATCTTCATGGTCCCTAGGGTGCTCTAGTATTTCACCGGGATCTGCCTCTATATACAATGGTGCTTGAATCTGATCTTGATATTTTCTCTCCTTTTGCAAGATTTGCAAAGGTTGTCATCGTATTAGGGATTAAAGTTCTTATTATATTGTGTTTGTCTCTGAGAATTCTTATTTTCCAACTCTAACTTATTCAATTTATCTGACAAAGTTTTAATTAGATTACACATATCCTCTAATGTTTGACTTTGAGAGGATTCTATATGTGCCTTTCCCTTGTCTTGGATAGGCTGTGTCTCTGGTGCTTTGCCTGCAGCCACCAGATTTGCTTCTATCTCTAATGCATCTATTTGGATCTGATCAATGGTTGAAGATCTTCTTTCCCTTAATGTGAATCCAAAATTTGACTCAAAAGCCCTTGCAAAATTTATTTTTGCACCAGCAAGAGGGGGCTTAATCTCCACTAGAAGACTATTGTACAATTTATTAAATATTTTGAAAAATTCAACTACAATTTCATTAGATTTCTCCTTTATAGCATTAAACTTTGTTAGTGAATACCCATGGTCTCTTTTTTCTCCCCATCTCTGGGTGAATAAATGTTCCATCTCTTCCCAAGAAGGAATAGAGTTATTGGGAAGCCCTTTAAACCATTTCCTTGCTTCTCCATCCAAGGATTGAACAAAAAGTCTTATAAAAACATCTAAATGTTCAACATTTAGGTTCTCTGCAAAATTACGAAATATTGATACATGATTCTCTGTTGTTTGTTCATCTTCCCCTGTAAAACGAGGAAGAATCTTGGGGTATTCTTGTGGCATTTGATTCAACGGTTGTGGCAGTTGAAGAGGTGCATATCTATTCGTCAAGAATGTAGAAGTTCCCATGTTTTCTCCTAAATTTATTGAACCTTGATTACCAACAGATGTGGAACCTGACTGAGGGGTAAATGGAGTGTGCAGAGGTGATAATGCAGTTATAGGTTTAGGTTGAAAAATTATAGCAAATAATGGAAAAGTAACAGACTCTAAAAACTGCTCTTGACAGTTGGGTTCCTTGAAATGAAGATGATGAAAAAGGCGACTCTTGATCAAATGAATGTTTGGGTGAGTTGCTGCCTGATGCAGACAGTGTAGGAATTGGTGTAAGTGGGGTTTTAGACCTTCCAACCCTCTTGGAATCTAGCATTTCAGGATATGAAAGGTCTTGAACATTCTGTTGTGAGGTGTCTGATCTTGTATGGGGTCTTCTTGGAGCCAAAGTTATTACTTTTATCCCAAATAGCAAAAAATTTCCTCCTCACTGAACAACCAGAGGAAACTATTGAAAACCTAGGGAAAAGTGTTATTTCCTTCTCTCCTTGGCAACAACGCCAATTAATGTTGTACCTTAAGTAACCAATTTCCTGGATGTGTAGAAATTGTGCTTAAGACATTAATGTTTATAGTTACTGCCACTTGTTTGTCACTTAATTGTATGTTATGTTCTTAAATGAAAGCCCTGGAAGACTTGGTTTTTAACCCTCAATACTTAAGTGACCAGAAAATATCAGAATGCCATTTGATTGTTGAATATAAATGATGAATGAAGAAAACTTGAACTAATCATAGACAATATGTTGTTTTACACATGATCTACTATCTACGACACTTGGAGAAGTTATAGATAATATGTTGTCTTACACAGAAACTACTATCTATAACTTAGAAGAATTGCAGAGGTGTGAACTTCAAGTATAGAAGCGCTATTTTAAGGGATTTTAACTTCATTTACATAAGCAAATAAAGACCTGTAGCTTCATTACCATACTTAAAGGAAGAAAGCATAAGATGACACATAACATAGAAGTCACAAAATTATACCCAACAATGTATGGAAAACTTCCGATTCTTTCATTAATCAATCAGGTATATCAAGAATTCAGTGGCCTAGAATCCAGGTTCTCCAAAATTTGAACCCTTTTTTTGTAAATTTTCCTCTTTTTTACATTATGAAACAGTTGGTCTCCAAAACTGTCAAACTACTTAACTGTTTCCCTAACTGTCTAAGTAAAACCTATTACAGAATATTACACAGAGGGTAAAAGACACCTCAAAGAACATAAAATAATAGAAAATAACGGAACTTAGAAGATTATGGCCGTCCTCTGTTTGAAACTTCTTGAGCCTTAACGGAGCAATAGATGAGGGGCGGAAAGCTTTGGGAGCACTTCGAGAGGTAAAGAGTATGCGAGAGCATCAATGAGGTTGAACCCCTGCGGTGATTCTTGGCCACACATTTTGCTCAACCGTGCTAGCGTCACTGTCAACTGCGGGAATCGATCTCTGATTAACCCTCATGCTCATTGCTTCCCTGCATCGCACCTCAAAGTGCTTATTGAAATATCACTTGATTGTGCTTGTTGAACTTGTATGGCATTTAAACGATGACGGGCCCACAAAACTTAAATAGAATCAACACTGGTTCATAGAACCTGTCGCATCCACCTTTTCCGCCTTTTCAATGCACCTTGACTCCCTTACGGACCCGATATAACATAAAATTGTATTTAATAATTCATCGGGTCCGATATTAAAGACTGAACCCAACGATCTGCCAACCCAATATCTAGACCCGATAGGACTTAAAACTAAATTTAATGATTCATCAGGTTCGATATTAAAGACTGCACCCAATGAATTCGCTGACCCGATCTTCGAACACGATAGGAAATAAACTGTTTTTAATAATTCATCAGGTCTGATATTAAAGGCAGAACCCGATGACTTTACTGACCCGATCCCCGGACCCGATAGGAAATAAAACTGGATTTGATGATTTATCGGGTCCGATCAAAAGATGAAAATTGATCACTTTCCGACCCGATATTGCGACTCGATATCTGACAGATCTTGCCTCTTCCGATGGACGACTGAGATTAACCCAGACTTTAGCAAATTTAAACTGTGTTTGATACACCGTCTCGTCCGATCTCTGAAATGAACCCATTCTAGTTAATGATGCGATTGTCGTTGAATCTGTGGCCTGTTGACGAGACGTCTTAGATCTTCTCGCGGGTTTGACACTTTCAAAACCATTGAAAATATAAAATAAACCATTCCTTTCATATTTTTGATTTTTCTTCCATTTTGTAATAAGAATGAAAATAAAACTTAAATAACAAGGGACAATGGATGCTACAACACCTTCTACCATACCTTTACCATGAAGTATTTGAAGGCCCTTCTCTCCAATATGTCCAAGCCTTTGATGCCACAACATGGTCTTCTCTCCAAAGACCACTAGATTTCCTGCTCCACTTTCAGGAACCACAAAACTATTGCACCCATCAACAACAGTGCTACCTTGCAGCTTTTATAGAGTTCCAATCCAAAATCCCCACATCAATACTAGTGCTCCTCGAACCATCTTGCATGTATCCTTCTCGAACACTGTTTTTAAACTTGGATCATCAAGCTTGCTTACAAAAATCATATTTTTGGCCAATGCAAGAATATACAGAACACTTGGAGGTGTTCTAACCCTTCCACCTTGCAACTTCAACTTTACTTTTCCACGACCGACGATTCTAGCCTTCCTATCATCCCCTAAGAAGACATCACCACCATCGTATTTCTCATACTCGCAGAACCACTCTCTATGGGGAGTGAAGTGAAAGGATGCACCTGAGTCAATCAACCATGCCTCATGATCTACATGTGTACTTGAAGAAGCCAAGTACACATCCCCACCTTCGTCTGAGGTGGTTTTCACCTCTATAGAAGGAGCATCATCAGGTCCCTTTCCTTTGTTAGGAGCTTTAGATTTACAATCCCTTTTGTAGTGCCCTTCCTTTCCACATTTCCATCACACCAACTTTACAGGTTTTTAGGAGATTTAGATCTCCCTCTAGATTTAGATCTCCCACTCGATGACTTGTTTTTGTTTCTATTCTGGGACCGTCCTCATATAGACAAGGCATCACCATTCTGGCTCTCCATATTTTTCCGTCTCATCTCCTCCGTCAGCGAGGATGAGACTATTTCATCAAACTGCAAGGCAGTTGCATTGCTACCTATTGCAATAACCAGATTATCCCATGAATCTGGTAGAGAACACAACAAACTGATGCACTTATCTTCATCTGAGATTTTAATATCAATAGACAATAACTGACTTACCACAGTATTAAATGCATTCAGATACTCTGTCACCAAGTCTCCATCTTTCATCCTCAGGTTATACAACTTTTTCCGTAGGAACAGTTTATTCACCAGAGACTTAGATTGGTACAAAGTCCCTAACTTGTCCCACAAAGCCTTTGCTGTAGCTTCCCTGATACATTCAACAATACTGAATTTGAGACACACAACCGCATTGTGCTCTTAGCCTTCCGATCCAACTTTTTCCATTCTTCATCGAACACTCCCGTTGGTTTAGTACCCGGATCTATCACGGTCCACTGATCTTTATCCACCAACAGATCCTCCATATTCAGCTTCCATAACTCAAAACTCTGACCATTAAATTTCTCGATCTCTATCTTTCCACTGCTTGCCATCTTCTTTCACCACCATAATCAATCCTGCAGATCTCCCACTGAACAGGGTCTACCATAGCCCGAGCGAAACCCCTCCGTGAAAAAGGCATCCCCTTGAAGCCAAAAGAGCTCTAATACCAAATGTAGGTTTTAATCCTATACATAAATTACCTGCATATGAATTCTAAAACATAGAAAATAAACAATGCGAGAGAATAACACATAAAACACATATACATAGAGATTTTCCCCTGGATACCAAAATCGGGACTACCAGATTTATTTTTCATTATGTTCCTTTCAATGTTCAATACATATTTATACATGCCGAAGCATCAAATACCATGGACTGAAAACCATCGCGTCCAAAACCATGGACCGAAAAACATCACTTCCAAAACCATGTGCAAAAATCATGTACAAAACCATAGGTAGGTCCACCCAACCTAATATAGGGTCCATTTTTTTTTTTTGTGACCCCTCCGCTGCGTAAACGGTGCAATGAAGGGGGCCTGAGCCCCCCTCTAACCCTTTGGTTCACTACGTAGGCTAGTTGTGGAAAGAATATAACACAACCCAACAAGAGCAATATCAGTAACAGTGCAGATCCTTTAGTGACAATGGAATGCCAGTAACAGTCAGAGACTCGGAGGATAGATGCATCATGTTGATCATAGTTGATTCAGTATTTTGGATGATTTTTAGTTGCAGATGTTGTAGTTTCAAAAAAAATAGCTGAGAGGGAGTTGCGGTTCAAATGAAGTGTTGGTAGTAGTATGGTAGTGTTAGCAGCAACACAAAAGCAGTGTGTATCAGAGTTGGGCATTGGTTGGTGGGTAGTATGGCCAAACATCAGCAGTGTGATAGGAGATGTTGCAGAGACATTGTGTTGTGGTAGGGAGTGCAACACTAGAACACATTCCTCGCTAAGAGGGAGTGTTAGTTTTTGTAGCATCAAATGTGTTCTAGCCACGAAATTTGGTGGAGAGGTTAGAATACATGAGATCTCCAAAACCTAGAAATCTTTTCTAGAAATTTCACCTAGAAATGACTTAATTAGATTATTAATCGGTTTTTTAATATTTCCTAAGTCTAAACTTAGGGAATATGGTTAATTAATAAATATTAATTAAGTCAAGGCGGGAATCATCTAGAAACTCACATGGATCAATCCAAAAACGATCCTAGCCATTAATTAATTTTTAATCTTGGTCGTTGGTGCTCCAACATAAGATTATAAGAGGAGATCGATGTGGTGATGGATAAATCACTTGAGACACTTGAGCAATTCGATTTCTTGGCAGATCAATTTCCATAGTAGCAACAATTAGTTGTCGGAGAGAGCTAAAGATCAAAACAGTGAGAGAGGGGTAGAGATAGTGAGGCTGGAGGAAGTATTCGAAATCTAGTGAGTACATTTGTTGAGAGGCAAAAGAGCCATAGAGAAGCTGACACACTGGCAGTGCAGGAAATTCTAGAGGCAAGTTTGATTTGCTGAGAGGGAAAGACGTCTTCAGTTCTAGAGGCTAGGAAGGAGTCCCAGAGTATCGGAGAAGCATCTTTCTAGCCAGCAAAGGGCAGAATGACTTCATCAGAGACTAGTCAGAGGCTTGATGTTAAGCAGGCTGCACAAAGGCTAATGCAAAAGGTTAGAGGGTCAAGTTTTTGTAGGCACGTTTTGCTAAAGATTGCTTATGGGCTAAGAAAATCCCTCACTAGATTTTTGCCAGTATTTTTCTTTGTAGGATTGCCATATTTTGACATCCAGTTGTAGTCAAAATTTCTCATTGCCGCATAATAATAAAACCCTCAGTTGCTGCACTGGTTTTCCCAGGTTAGGTTTTTCCACGGACTTTTTGTCCAAAAATAATTATGTTAATTTAATTTGTGTGTGCTAGCATTTCTCAGCTTCCAACATTTTATTTTTCTGCATAATTTTATTTGTGAAGATTGCGGTGTATTTATTTTGATATTTGTCATAGTAGATAAATTGTTAAATAATTAACAATTAGGAGAAATAATATCAGTTGCTGCAATAGGGTTCCAGTTTGGAATTTTCACATCTAGGAGGGTCGAATAGGTGCCACTAGGCAGAATTATCCAAGGAGGGTCGACTTGGTCTTTGTGTTGAATCTTTGACTCAAAAATAAAATTCAATTTCTTTTCTTTCAAATGTCCAAATGGGACATGACTCAAGTACAATTATTTTTGCTCTTTTTGACTCTTTGATAATGAAGAACATGCTTTGAACAAAATAAAATAGCAATGATAATAATGAATATTATAAATACATAAATTATAAAATTACATTACATTATGAAAATTGACACTAGTTACAATTTCAACAGGAGGATGAACCGAATTATATCAGATCGTAGCTAGATGATATTATATTAAAAGGAACAATGATAATGACGAAACAAATGGTGAAAATGGTAATAGGGGGTGAAACCCTCAAATGGTTCATTTAGTATTTTGACATGTGCAACAATTTTTGTTTTTTGGTGGACTGGTATTGACATATGTATAAATGAAACAATATGGAATGTTGTATATTCTATCTAGAAAAATTGTCTTAACTTTTGGACATTCTTAAGGATATATTGTCTCACTATATTATCCAAGCCAACACCACTAATATGTTTTTGTATGATGTACTCAACTGAGTTTTCTACTCAAAAATTTTAATATAAATACATCTTTTGATTTCTGTTAAAAAAAAATAATTGATGTTATTTTAACTAAATTTTAATTTATATTAAAAATAATATTTCACATTTATATTTAGCGTATAACACAACTCTTGATTTTTCACTTTTGTGATCCAAACTGATTTGATAAAGTCTTTCGGATTAATCACATCATAAGTTCTTGGTCGACGTTTCAAACCATCTAATGTGGTTCATCCTCAAGATAAAGGTGAAAAAATCAGTTAATCAATGTTTAAATAGAAAAGATGCATCTGGTTCCAGAGTTAGCTGTTAGGAATTAGCTGTTAAAAATTAGTTTTATATATATATATATATTCTAATTTTGTTATGTTTTATAATGTGGGACAAGGAAAAGAAATGGCGTTGCTTGGAATCTGTCTGGAAGCTGCTAACCAACCAACCCAAATCTGAGGCTTACACCTTACCAACCCATCCCATGTAGCTTCCAGTTAAAAAAGAAATGACTGCTTTCTTACTGATTTTTTACGTGTTTCTGTCATTTTTGAGAAATATTGACTAGAACTATCAACCGCTAGAGGTATCAGAACTGTTTTCATCTACACAAGCAGCAGAGGCTGAGAACAGAGCCTATTTCACTCGATAATTTTGTTGACAGCCGCAGCATATCCACCAACGAAGATATCTGCTAGAACTCTGGGGCGTGCAAGGCCATTTACCATTGTGTGTGGCTGGAATATTTCATTTGCTCTTGAGAAAACCATACTCAGAAGGAATTGATGAACATTCCATTCCAGGCCGAAAATAATCAAAAAAGTTGAAAGCGACACAGAATCTTTTGCATTGTGGGCGAGCAAGAATCTGTCTAGAACTAGGGTTGCTGACAGAGACTTGGGGCAATGGCACGCTGAAGATTTGATGCATTGAATAATTTAACTTTTAATGATGACAATGAGAGAAATGAAGGGAGTAAAAAGTGAAAAGAGTCGCACATTTTTACCTCGAGTGTAGAACAGGAAAGCGATGGAAAGGGTCCGAGGTCTGAGAATCTTCGGATGACAAATGCATTCAAACATGACAACGAGACAAGAAGTTTCAGGAACCTGTGGAGACAAGCGACATAGGACAAGTGAAAATTTCCTCATTCGTCAAAGCTGGGAAGTGGGTTTGGGTCAATGCCAAACAATATCGGGGCATTTTAAAACGAAGACTAGCCTATCTAAAATGGGAGAAGACAAGGAAAATACAGTCTCAAAGGGAAAGCACTTGGGCCCTTCACAATAAGCACTCAAACAAGTCCCCTCTACAAGCATGTGGCAACAAGAAGTCCAGAGGAAAAGACATTGATGATTTTTCCTTCTATAGTCCCACATCCACACCTCTCACTTGGTCATCTGATCTTTACGTGAAAGAATTGTTAAATGCAAAACAAAGCTTGGAGCTTTTAGAAGCTAAAGAGTAGGAAAGAGATCATATAATTCATATAATAACAATTGAGAACAAGGCTTTAGCATAAAGCAATAAAGCTTTGAAAGGAAAAGTGGAATTTCTACATGAAGCTCTCCTGATAGGGAAGAAAGAATGGCAACGCATGAAGGTGGATGTGCAAAACATAAATAAATATGTAGTGGAAAGTACATAAGTGGTGAATGCAAAATCATCCCAGGATAAAGGGAAAACGATTGCCCAAATGGACAACCATTAAGAGAAAGGAAGAGAATAAAGGAAAGGAGATTCCACCAAAGTTTCCAAAACTTGGGCTCAAGTTATTAGCAATTTTGCTACTAAGGAAGGAGAAACAAACATTCGGGTTGATAACATGCAATATAGAGAAGGCAAGGAAAGACAAAATAGAGCAGCAAATGTAATTATTAAAGGGGTGAAAGACTATGGGAAAAATAAATGTACTCTTGACCTTGCAAGAGACTTCTTCAAAGACAAGTTTCTATGGCGAGGAAAAATATGCCAAGCATGGAGGGTGGGTAAGTATAACAGTGAGAGAGAAAGGCCCATAAAAGTCATCATTCTTAGATTGCGTGATAAATATATCATTCTAAGCAAGAAGCATCTTTTGATGGGTTCTCGATTTTTTCTAGAAGAATATTTAACTGTAATACAACATGAGGAAAGGAGGGAGGAAATGTTAAAGTTTAGGGTAGGAAGAGTTGAAGGCAAGAGAGCATGGATCTATAACGGTAAAGTTGTGATAACGTGATTTGGACCTCCTTCCAAAATAGAGTAGCAATATTGTAATAAAGAAGAGGTAACAAACTATTCATCAAGAAATCAGGAAGCAAGCTCAGTATGGGAAAGCAAGGACAAATACTCAAATGTGAGTCTTGCATGTCAAAATAAATAGCAATCAAGTCATACCCAACTTTCCTTGAGATTAGTTTGTTGGAACTACAGAGGTTACCCATGGAGATGAGGACTTGGGTTAGGGCCTATTGCGGAAGATAGAGACATAATTTGTCTCATAGAAACGAATGAGCATGAAGAGTGCAAGACACCTTTGTTTGAAGGATACTAGAAGATGACAATGTGGAACAAAGCAACAGGGATTGGTAAAGAGCACAGGGGTATCATGGTTTTAATGAGGGAGAAATAAGGTCGTTTGATTCAGTTAGAAAAAGAAGACTCAAATAATCAGTTCATTTGGTTTAAAATATCAGAAAATGGAAACAATATTAGAATTGCAACATGCTATTTTGCGCCGCAAGTTTCAAAAATATACAAAGGTATTGGGTTTGACCACAAATATCCCTTTGCAACCTTAAAAGTAGATATTGCAACATATTCTCAGCTAGGCGAAGTCCTTATAGTGGGTGATTCCAATACTAGGACTGCAAGTGAGCAAGCTATCATTCTTTGCTGTAAAGAATACTGTGACCCTATTTGGCTTAGAGAAGAGAGTAATCTTGTTTAGAGAGTTTTCGGCAAAATCACATAGAGAATAATCTGTCGACGCGTTTCGAACCAACCAGTGTGGTTCATCGTCAGGACAAGATGAAGATCCAATCCAGCTTAGCTTGTTAAATAGTATGTGCAGAGACTCCAACGGCTATATTGCCAACGGCTAATTTTGACCAATGACCTAAGTCAAACAAAAAATAATCTTGATAAATTTTTAATTATTATTATTCTACGAAAATATTTAAATTTGGTAAAATTATATAATAAAATATTCATTTGTTACTTGTACTTTTATATACATATATATATATTTCAAAAACCTAACTAATCCATATTAAATTAATAATATTGATATACCATATATTTATTTAATAATAATAATATTTTTATTATAATTATCATTTGAACCTAATGGTCCAATTGACCTTAAATTAATATATTTAATAATTTATATTTATTAACTAAATAAATAATTTATTATTCAATAATAATACTACAAATAATATTCTAGATATATTAAATTATTGTTATTCTAAGAAATTAGTTAAAATAGGTAAATTCTATAACTAAAGAATTATTTATTAGTGTACTTGTTTATTAATAAATGTATATATATGTACCAAAAAACGAATGTTGGTACCTATATATTTATCTAAGGTCCATTTGCCAAAGTATAATTTTATAATTAATCTAATAATTTACTATGTTTATTTAATAATTAAATAATTATATATAATGCTATAATAGGATAATACTAAATAAATATATATAGAAATTCATAATAAATAAATATACCTGTTAGAAATCAAGAAAGAGAAATAATAAACCAAATTACTTCCTGAATATTAGTATTCCCACAAAGGATTGTAATAAAGTCGACATTAAATTTGTAAAGATCATAATAATGAATAATACCAATTAATTAAGATAATAGAAGGGAACAAATTTTTATTAATACAATATAATAAAATGAATCCTAGAGGCGAATATAAAAAGGATAAAAAGCTAACAATGAAATTATAAAAACCCAAGGGCTAAAGGACCAACCCCAAACTCAACCCCAAGACCTTACAAATGAGGGATAGAGGAGGCTAGGAAGACAGGGCTGGGACCCAGCAGCTGCTAATCTTCCAGCCATCATCCCTATTAAGATTCTTCGGCCTTTTCTCTATCTCCAGGGCCTCTCTAAATTTACGATAGAAAAATCCTCTTAAAAAGGTTTCCAGAGCTGTCGCTCTTGCGATCAAGTCATGCAATTCCACTAATCCTCTATCCCAGAAGCTTATTGAGGGAAACCCCATCGCTCCTAGGATTTATGGTCTTCTGAAGGTCCATAAGGAAGGGGTTCCCCTGAGACCCATTGTCAATACCATAGGTGGTCTGACTTACCTCCTGTCAAAGTTCCTCGCTATAAAGTTGAGGCCCTTGGTTGGTCATACTGAGTCCTTTGTCAAAGACTCAGCCTCTTTCATTGATGATCTTAAGAAAATTAAGCTTGAGCTCGAGGACATTCTGGTAAGCTTCGATGTGGTCTCTCTTTACACTTGTATTCCCATCAATGAGGCCATGGCGGTGATTAATAGGCTCACCGACCCGGATACGGCTAAGTTGGTTGAGCTTTGCCTTACCTCCACCTTTTTTAGCTTCGAGGGTGAATTCTATGAGCAGACGTGCGGAGTTGCCATGGGTTCCCCCTTGTCCCCTGTCATCGCTAATCTCTTTATGGAGGATTTTGAGTCTAAGGCCTTGGCCTCATCTCGTCTCTTGCCGAAGCTTTGGAAAAGATTCGTTGATGACACGGGTGTTGTCTGGTCTCATGGTCCTGATGAGCTGGATCGTTTCTTCAGTCATCTCAATAACCAGTCCGCCGCCATAAAATTCACAATGGAAAAAGAAGACAATGGTTGTCTTCCATTCTTGGATGTTCTCATCTCTAAGAAGGTGGATGGTTCCTTTTCTCATCAGGTGTTTCGAAAGAAGACACATACTGAGCAATACTTGCATGCTTCTTCCCATCATTTCCCCGCTCAGAAGTTAGGGGTTCTAAGCACTCTTGCCACCCGTGCGGTTAGAATTTCGGATGAAGGGAGCTTAGAATCAGAGAAGGCTCACCTCCTAGATGTCTTTGAGAAGAATGGTTACAGTAGACACCTAGGTCGAAAAGCCTTCCTAAAGGCTAAGAAGGAGCCTTCGATCCAAAGAGATCCTAAAGATCGTGTCATGGGGGTTAACCTGCCTTACATCCAGGGGACCATTGATAAGATTGCGAGGATTTTGAGGAGGTTTGATGTGCCCGCAACTTTTAGGCCTCTTAATACGATCCGTGGCTCCCTCAGGTCGGTAAAAGATCCTATTGACCCTAAAGACATGAAGGGCGTCTATGTCATTCCTTGTTCCTGTGGGACACCATATATTGGTGAGACAGGTCGCTCTATCAAGCAAAGGGTGAGCGAGCATTTGGCTGACTTGAGGCATGGGAGGGCCAAGTCCTCAGCCCTGGCTGAACATGCCGAAAAGACTAAGCATCATGTCTGTATTGAAGAGGCTCAGGTCATTGCTAAGGTGGCGCAGTTTCACCATCGTAAATTTAGAGAGGCCCTGGAGATAGAGAAAAGGCCGAAGAATCTTAATAGGGATGATGGCTGGAAGATTAGCAGCTGCTGGGTCCCAGCCCTGTCTTCCTAGCCTCCTCTATCCCTCATTTGTAAGGTCTTGGGGTTGAGTTTGGGGTTGGTCCTTTAGCCCTTGGGTTTTTATAATTTCATTGTTAGCTTTTTATCCTTTTTATATTCGCCTCTAGGATTCATTTTATTATATTGTATTAATAAAAATTTGTTCCCTTCTATTATCTTAATTAATTGGTATTATTCATTATTATGATCTTTATAAATTTAATGTCGACTTTATTACAATCCTTTGTGGGAATACTAATATTCAGGAAGTAATTTGGTATATTATTTCTCTTTCTTGATTTCAAACAAGTATATTTATTTATTATGAATTTCTATATATATTATTAGTATTATCCTATTATAGCATTATATATAATTATTTATTTATTAAATAAACATAGTAAATTATTAAATTAATTATAAAATTATACTTTGGCAATGGACCTTAGATAAATATATAGGTACCAACATTCGTTTTTTTGTACATATATATACTTTTATTAATAAACAAGTACACTAATAAATAATTCTTTAGTTATAGAATTTACCTATTTTAACTAATTTCTTAGAATAACAGTAATTTAATAGATCTAGAATATTATTTGTAGTATTATTATTGGAATAATAAATTAGTTAATTAGTTAATAAATATAAATTATTAAATATATTAATTTAAGGTCAATTGGACCATTAGGTTTAAATGATAATTATAATAAAAATATTATTATTATTAAATAAATATATGGTATATCAATATTATTAATTTAATATGGATTAGTTAGGTTGTATATGTATATAAAAGTACAAGTAACAAATGAATATTTTATTATATAATTTTACCAAATTTAACTATTTTCGTAGAATAATAATAATTAAAAATTTAACAAGATTATTTTTGGTTTGACTTAGGTTATTGGTCAAAATTAGCCGTTGGCAATATAGCCGTTGGAGTCTCTGCACATACTATTTAACAAGCTAAGCTGGATTGGATCTTCATCTTGTCCTGATGATGAACCACACTCGTTGGTTCGAAACGCGTCGACAGATTATTCTCTATGTGATTTTGCCGAAAACTCTCTAAACAATGTTATGGATCACAGAAGTCTAAATTCCTTAGAAATATACCTATTGAATGTTTTTTTGAACACTAACATGTAGGAGTAAAAGTGTAAATGTACAAACTTAATTGTAACTATAACCAGCATATATCCATGTTAATCTTGGATCTATCAAGCACCAAGAGGGATAAAATCTCTTGAGGTGCAAACCTCTTTTTTTAGTGCAAAACTTGAGGAAAGGTTTGCACCTCGAAAGTTTGATCCCTCTCAATGCTTGATAGATATGGGGTTTAGATGGATCTATGCTAGTTTACATAATAGATAATTATATAAAATAAAGCATAAATTTTCAGACATAAGAACTATAAATACATTAATCATAATCGTTAAAATGTGATTCCCCACTTTTTGTTTTTTGAAAACTTTGATGTTATGCAGGGCAGACTTACCTTTACTAATAATAGTCACCTGTAAGATTGTGTAATAGCCCTTGGTTAAAAGTTCATGTAATAAATTTAATAAAGAAAAAATAAGAGCAAGGTCATGGGACATGTATTCCAAACTAAATGTTGGGAAAAACATCATAATGGGTATCATTTTCAGTTTATTATGGCTAAGGAAATTGGCAAAGGCATCGACAAAAGAAAAGAGGAATTAATTGGCATTTATCTATGAAAATAAAAGAAATGGGAGAAAATGAATGTGAAAGGTCACATAATTGCATCAGAGGGAAATTGAACAAAAAATAGAGGAAATTGAACGAAAAATAGAGGAAAATGAAGAAAATAGAGGCCTCAATAATAATAATAAAATTGAGTATCAATTCACAACTTTTTGTTAGTCCAATTTTGGAGCTCTATCTATTCTCTCATACTATTACACACTTAGAGCATTCTTGGAGAATTCTAGTATTGGAGAAGGGAAGGCGAGGAAGGGAAAGGAAAGCAAAGGACAAGCAAGGAAGGTTGGATCAAGTAGCTTCAGCAGGAATATTTTGCAGGGAATAGGTTGTGTTTGGTCAATTTAGTGTGATCTAAATTGCTAATTAAAATTTCAATCCGAGGTTCGTAAACTGACGAAGTGAAGTGTACTATATGTACTAGATAAACATTTCCTTAGTCTTTTGTCGTTTTTGAGTTTTTAGTTTGTTTTTGGATTTATCTTTCCCTAATGTGTGATGGCGAGGATGAAAGTGAAGTATGGAGTATAGATGGTGATGGTTTCTACAGTGATTTTCTCAAACTTGAAAGTGCTCAAAAAGAAAGCATAAAAACAACTAAACTAAAATCAATTCTTAAGAGGAAGTAAATGCATCAAACAGTGAACTAATGACAATGGCCCAGTATCCTTGCTGCTGAATGAAAAGAAAGTAAAAACTAAAAGCAACTCAAACTAAAAGCAAAGCAACTAATTCACACTACTTAAACTCTTCAGATCCTTTACCCTTCAGCTCAATCTACCTTGTGGAAAGCAATCATGAACAAGTCAAGCAATATGATATCTAAATGGCAAGAAATTAAATTGCATAAAAGAAACTAGTCACACTACTTGAACCTTCTGGTCCTTTACCCTTCAGCTCAATCTACCTTGTGGGAAGCAACCATGAACAAGTTTAAGCAATATGATAACTAAATTGCAAGAAATTAAATTGCAGAAAGGAAACTAATCACACTACTTCAACTCTTCTGATCCTTTACCCTTCAGCTCAATCTACTTTGTGGGAAGCAATCATGAATAAGTTTAAGCAATATGATAACTAAATCACACTACAGTTAGTAATATTATGATTTCTTGCTAATAGAGTCACTTGACTATAGAAAGAAACCATAAACTGGTGAGTAGTATGATATCTAAATAACAGAAAAATAAGTAAGCAAATCACAACATGGAAAAGGCAGTGCTGAAATTAAACTTCAGAAAATGAAAGTTAGCAGGAAGGACAAGATGATCTCATATGTCAATAGTTATCAAAAAGATGAAAATTTGCCTGGGCTGCCTAAGAAAACCTGAAGAAAAGCACTGATCAGTTGACAGCTATAAGAAAACAGAGGTGAAAATATAAACAACAGTGAGTTAAGAAACATCAAACAGTGTGTTATGTACAAGCTAATGATTATAAAAACAAAAACATAATAAAACCAAATGGAAACTTTACAAGGCTTCAGCGCGCAGGGGCCCTCTACCACTTCAGCTAGTCAACGAGTAGTCACACAAATAAACTCAGAAAAGTCTTCTCATATATTAAAACAGCAACATATATAAACAGTGGGGCGATAACACATCAGTTCAGAATTCACATATCCCAAAAAGCTCCTTTACAGCGTTCATCGACGTGTTATTTATAATGGAAAAATGCTGAAAATAACTAACTAACTCCTACACTATTGACTGTGTTGCCAAAGACGCGTAGATCCCTTCAGCCGAGATCTAGCGTAACTGTCATCATGTCTATTAAATCTCCGGAGTGGTAGCTGTTGGATTCAGGTTACGGGAATGATCTCCAGGTGTGTCGGTGTCTTCGTGAGCTTAGGACTGTGCCACGTAACGTTCACGTGCTCAAAACAGAGACGTGCCACCGCTGAACTCCTTGGTTGGCTTTGTATTTGACCTTCGTTGACTGTGACCTTCCATGGATGATTTGGCTGATTTTAAGGGACACGTTCCATGTATCCGTCACCTGGAGCTTGCCCATGTCGTAAGCATAGTCAGAAAACCATATAAAAAGTTCTTTTTAGACTATAATGCAATGATTTAACAACTGGGTGGATGAAGTAAGTGGAAAAAGAAGGATGAGAGGGTGTATAGGAAGGTGCAGGTTTGAGGCTCAACATACCCCCACTGTGAAGGTGTTGCATGTCCTCATGCAACCAAAATTGAGTTATTTCCCTCTAATTCACATGTTCTCAGGCTTCTGCAAGGACATCTAGCCCTCTTTTCTTCTTCTTTGATGCTATCATCATCCTTGGCTTTCTGACTAGACATTTGAACTTGAGGTTAATCAATGCTCTGCTTAACTTTTTGCACTTCT
>APFE031266917.1:118772-162407 GCA_000404065.3 Pinus taeda | reverse complement strand
TATTTGGATGTGATGCATATGTACATGTTCCAAAGGAGAAAATAACGAAGTTGGATAGTAAATCTGAAAAGTGCATCTTTATTGGGTATAAGGATGGTTTAAAGAGTTATAAGCTTTGGAACCCAGTAACAAGGAAGGTTGTGTACAACCGAGATTTGGTGTTCAGAGAGGTGAAAGACGTTATTAAACATGAAGTACAATCAAAGGAAACTGAGAAGATAGAGTTTGAGATAAAGGAGGAAGAATCAGACTCTATAGTAGAAGAGGAATCATAAGATGAAGAGCCACAAACTCTGGTTGTGAGAAGATCAGTTCGAGAAAGAAGGCAGTCAGAAAGGTATAGTCCATCTGCCTTTTGTTCAAATTTTGCTTTATCTATTACTGATGATGATCCCAAAACTGTGAAGAAAGTAGTAGATTCAGAGGATGGAAAATTCTGGAAAGAGGCCATGGTTGATGAAATGGCATCGTTGCACAAAAATGAGACATGGGATCCATGGAGTTGCCGGCTAGAAGGAAACCCATTGGTAGCAAATGGGTGTTCAAGAAGAAGACGAATGCAGAAGGAAAGGTGGAGAAATACAAAGCTTGGTTGGTAGCAAAAGGTTATTCCCAGGTGTCGGGAATTGATTTTGGTGATATTTTCTCTCCTGTTGCCAAGGTAGCTTCTACTAGATTACTTTTATTTGTTGCTGCTGCTTTTGATTTTGAGGTAGAACAAATGGATGTGAAGACAACATTTCTTCATGGGGATCTAGAAGAGGAGATCTACATGAAGCAACCTGAAGGCTTTGTGGTGAAGGGTAAGAAATAACTAGTATGCAAGTTAAAGAAGTCTCTGTATGGGCTAAAACAATCACCAAGGAGGTGGTATCAGAAATTTGATACATTTATACGGGGACTTGGCTTCACCAGAAGAAAAGAAGATCACTATGTGTATCTTAAATTAATTAGTGACTGTGTTATTTATCTGGTCTTGTATGTGGATGATATGTTGCTGGTTGGAAATGATAAAGAAATTATCTAGGATTTGAAGACACAATTGTCCTCCAAATTCGACATGAAATATCTTGGTGCTACAAACTATATTTTGGGCATGGAAATTAAGAGAGATCAAGAAAAGAGGAAGCTCTGGTTAAACCAGAGGAGGTATGTTGAGACAATACTGCAGAGTTTTGATATGTAGGATAGTAAACTAGTGAAGGTTCCTATTCTTGTAGGTATAAAGTTATCTACTGAATAATGTCCCAAGGCACAAGAAGAGGAAGAGGACATGTCTCGTGTTCCATATGCAAGTGCAGTTGGTAGTCTAATGTATGTGATGGTCTGTAGTAGACTAGACATTGCACATGCAGTGGGATTATTGAGAAGGTTTATATCAAAACCAGGGAAGGAGCATTAGACAATAGTGAAGCGGGTTTTCAGGTATTTGTATGGCACTAGTGATTATGGTTTACGCTACCAAGGAAGACCAGGATTAGATAGAGTTTTGGATATTCGTGGCTTTGTTGATGCAAACTGGGCTGGAGATCTGGATCAGAGAAGATCTACAAGTGTGTATGTGTTTAACCTATTTGGAGGTGCAGTCAGTTGGATGAGTAAGAAACAATTTGTAGTGGCACTATCAACAACAGAGGCATAATACATGGCATCCACTCATGCAAGCAAGGAAGCAATTTGGTTGCAGAGATTGTGTTCAAATATGGGGTTAGTATAGAGAGCTATAAGGATAGACTGTGACAACCAAGGTGCAATTTTCTTGGCAAAGGACCCTGCTTATCATTTAAACACAAAGCACATTGATATTTAGTATCACTTTGTGAGGGATATGATAGAAGAAAAAAAGATGTTGCTGGTAAAGGTGGGCACTTTGAAGAATACTGTAGATGCATTGACAAAATCTGTGAGCTTTGAGAAGTTCTCTTGGTGTAGAGAAACAATGGGCATTGCAGGGCTGGATAAATGACTAAGCTCTCTTGTGGCCCCTTGTGGAAAGAAAAAAACAAGTGGGAGAATGTTGGGTCGTGTTATATTCTTTCCACGACTATCCTCCATAGCTAACTGGGGGGTTAGAGGGGGGCAGATAGGCCCCTTCTATGGGGTCTGGGGGGAATTTTGTTTTGGACCCTATATTAGGTAGGCAGACCTACCTATGGTTTTGTGCATGGTTTTCACACATGCTTTTGGGCATGATGGTTTTCGGTCCATGGTATTGGATGCTTCGGCATGTGTAAATATTTATTGTAACATTGAAATGAACATAATGAAAAATCAATCTAGTATTCCCGATTTTCGGATCCAGGGGAAAATCTCTGTGTATATGTGTTTTATGTGTTATGCTCTCGCATTGTTTATTTTTTGTTCTTAGAATTCGTATGCAAGTAATTTCTGTACGAGGTTAAAACCTACAATTTGCAATGGCTTTAATACATGGGCAAAGTCCAGTAATTTCACTTGCAATACTTACAATGGAGCAAGTGTAGTAGATTATGTAATTTGCTCGCATGGTTTGTGTGAGAAAATGGAGAAAGTTTTGATTGGAGATAAACTTTGGGACTTAAAATTAGATCACAAGACAATTTATTTAAGTTTCTCTTAGACTAGAAAGAAACAATTAGACTAAAAAATTCAACATGTCCAACAAAATATCCCAAAGGGCAGAATTATTTTGACTCTTGCAAATTGTAATACCTTCAAATTGATGCTAGCGAGGCTATTTAAGAAGGATAAAATCACAATACATGGCCTTTGTAGTCATGAATTAATACATTTAATTCAATGCGCACTTGCAGAGTGAAAAAGAGAACAAATTAGAAGTCCGAAACAAATTGCTTTCTGGTTAATGCTTGGTTTGATGAGGAATGCAAAAAGGCAAGGAGAATGTGGAAAGAGTCAAACAAGGATAACATAAATCTCAAAGCTTACTAGCAGTTATTAAGCAAGAAAAATGCTGATTTCATGGTTTCAAGGAGGGAAGAACTAATCTTCCTTGGGAAAAATAATCCTAAATTATTTTGGAAGGAGCTCCAACCGAGAAAGATACAAACTAGAAATAGTATTACAACTTCTAAATGGTTTGACTATGCAAGACAACTCTATGAGTATGATCATAAGGTTGAAACCCCAACCCCCAACCCCCCCCCCCCTCCCAACTTAGTCAACACTAGTACTGAACTCTTCACGGTGCAAGAGGTAGAGATGGGTATCAAGAAGTTGGGTGTTGGAAAAGAAAAATACTTATCTGAAGTCCAAGCAGAATATCTAAAGTGGGGCTTAAAGATTCTTGCACCTCACATTACAAAATTTTTCAACAACATCATACAACAGGGGCTCCCCACAAATTGGACAACTAGTCTGGCAATACCTCTTTTCAAGAGCGGTGATGTCAATAATCCCTCCAATTATATGACCATAATGATAAACCCTTTGTTTGCAAAGCTATTCAGAAAAGCGTTTGACACGGTTCCTAGGGATAAGCTTTGGCACATAATGGAGGAACTTGGAGTTCCTAAACATTTGAGAGTAGCCGTGAATAGGCTATATGAAGAGGTGAAATTCAAAATTAGAACTTCAACAGGCATTTCTAAAAGTTTTAGAAGCGATATCAGGGTCAAGCAAGGTTGCCCACTATCTCCTACCCTTTTTCGTTTATATATCGACAAGCTTGAGGAGTGGTTAAATTCACAAGGGGGTGATGGTATCTATTTGGTAAAGTTTGTTATAAGGCTTATTTTGTATGTAGATGACCTTATTCTAATTGATAAATTGACTCTTGGTTTGCAAGAGCACTTACTATGCCTTGAGAATTTTTGTAGAAGTGTGGGGACGCAAGTCAATATCAGCAAAACAAAAGTAGTGGTTCTCTCTAAAAAAAAACATAACCAACATAAGTTCTACTTTGAAGGCAACATTATGGAAGAAGTTGCGGATTACAAATACCTCGGAATTGACGTCAACAAAAAACTAAGTTGGGATGGTTGTAGAAAGATAATAACTTTGGGGGGTTGGAAATAATTTTATGCTTTTCAAAATAGGTGTAGAGAGGTAGAGTTATGTGACTGGAAAACCACTCAAACTCTTTTTGGGCTTCTGGTGATTCCGGTGATTCTCTATGGTTGTGAACTATGGGTCAACAATACATCTGACATGTAGTGGAAACAAATTGAGAAAATTCAGAAGCGTTTGATTACAAACAAATTCAAGATTAAAAGTGCAGTTACTTATGTTATCTTATTAAGTGAAACAAGGGTTTCTCCTATTGAAGCAATTTCTATGGTGCGAGTCATAAAGTATTTAAAAAAAATTGAGCAAATGGAAGAGGGTAGATGAACTAAGGTTGTCTTTAATGACATATTGTGCAACAGAAAAAAGACTTGGATGCAACAAAATAACACATGGTTAGTAAATGGGGTATTTTCTTGAACACATATCCCATAAACAAAAAAGAGATAAAAGCTTTTGTTATGGATAAGTTCCACAAGCGTACTTGGGCTAAGGAGCTAGGAAGAAAGAAAAATTATTATATTGAAGTGTTTAATCCCACTCATGGTCATCAACCAAAAGCATACATAGAGGTCAATATCTCTTGGAGAGCCAAAATTCTTATTGCTCAGTTAAGGACTAATTCTCATAAACTCCGTTGTGAAATAGGGTGTTGGAAAAGGTCAAAAGAAGTGTGGGAAGGAAAGAGTATGCAATTTTTGTTTTTCTAGAAAAGTTGAAACAAAAAAGCATTTCATTTTAGGATGTGAGGCCTTCAAAGACAACAAGGAAAGTTATGCAGATATGCTGGCAGCTAGCTCTTGAGATAATCTATTTAGCGAGGGTTTTTTCAAGAAGTTGGGAGCATTTATTGTGAGGCTTCACAGAAAAAGGGCCAAATACATCAAGGAGATGAAGAAGCAATTTGTCCCATAGGCTATCTTTAACCTCATGGACGTTAAAATATTTTTCTTTCTTTCTTTCTTTATAAAAAAAAGTTAATTTATGAAAAGAGGGCGGGGATCCAACTTCTACTTAACTTCCAACTTATTATACCTGCCGAAAGCAGATTATATTGTAATAAGTTTAAGTCAAATTGTTTTGACTTTAAATTAATTTTCACAATTTAAAAATCATTTGCAAAGTTTATTAAAGGTTTCTATAAATATATATAATTATACTTTTATTTGGTTTAAAAAATGATTATATCTAGAGATTACTATTAGTTAGGATGGGTTGAGCAGTACTGTGATAAGCATTAATTTTATGCATGCTTTACATTAATTGTAAAACCATTAATAAATTTTTAAAAGTAAAAAATAAAATATAAATATCTAATAGCCAAGTGTCCATATAAATCAATTATATAATAAACAAATTAAAGATATAGATTTGACCATGCACAAAATGCCAAGGTCTGTCAAATTATATTTAATACTGTATCGGGCTTGACAAATATGTTCCAATTATATTAATTTAAAAATTAGTTTTTATATACGATTAAAATTAATGCGATGACTATATATATATAAGAAATTTTATTTGGTTTTAATATGCACTTTGAAGTCACCATAAATCCCTTGTATGACATCTCACATTAATCATTTTGAATTCTATTATCAACAAAATGAAAGTAGTGGTTTTCTCTAGGAAAAGAAAACATAAACAACATAAGTTCTACTTTGAAGGCAACGTTCTCAAAGAAATTGTGGATTACAACTATCTCGGAATTGACTTCAATAAAAATATAAGCTGGAATGGTTGTAGAAAGAAAAGAACTGTGGAGGGTTGGAAAACATTTTATGATTTCCGAAATAGGTGTAGAGAGGGAGAGTTATGGGACTGGAAAACCACTCAAACTCTTTTTGGGCTTCTAGTGATTCCGGTGATTCTCTATGGTTGTGAACTATGGGCCAACAATACATCCAACATGTAGTGGAGACAAATGGAGAAAATTCAGAAGCATTTGATTACAAAGAAATTCAATATTAAAAATGCAGTTCCTTATGATATATTGTTAAGTGAAACAGGGACTCCTCCTATTGAAGCAATTGCTATGGTGTGAGTCATAAGATATTTAAAAAAAATTGAGCAAGTGGAAGAGGGTAGATGGACTAAAGTTGTCTTTAATGAGAGATTGTGCAAGAGAAAAAATACTTGGATGCAACAAAATAACAAATGATTTAGTAAATGATGTATTTGCTTGAACACGTGTCCCATAAACAACAAAGACATAAAGGCTTTTGTTATGGAAAAGTTCCACAAGCATACTTAGGATAAGGAGCTAGGAAGAAAGAAAAAGTACTATATTGAAGTGTTTAATCCACTCATAGTCATCAACCAAAAACATGCATAGAGGTAAATATCTCTTGGAGAGCCAAAATTCTTATTGCTTAGTTAAGGACTAATTCTCATCAACTACATTGTGAAACAGGGCGCTGGAAAAGACCAAAATAAGTGGGAGGAAAGAGTATGTATTTTTTGTTTTTTTGGAAAAGTGGAAATATGAAAACATTTCATTTTAGAATGTGAGGCCTTCAAAGACAACATGGAAAATTATGCAGATATGCTGGCAGCGAGCTCTTGGGATATCTATTTAGTGAGGGGTTTGTCGAGAAGTTGGGAGCATTTATTTTGAGGCTTCACAGAAATAGGACCGAATACATCTAGCAAATGAAGAAGCAATCTATCCCATAGGCTATATTTAGCCTCGTGGACGTTAAAATAATTTCTTTCTTTCTTAAACAATTTTTAATTAAATTTGATGAATTTTCACACACAAAATTTGAATTGTGCAAGAAAAATCATGCCAACAAAATAAGAAGGTCGCGTTGGTCCAACCTTGTATTTAAGCTTGAAGCTAAGCAAATTTTGCAACACATGCATTATTTGCAAATGAATGTTAGAGGTAGTGAAAGTGTGCCTTATCCATGGGAAGGAGTCACATTGTATAATTTTTTTTAATGTGATATCATTATTTTATTTTATAAAAGTTGAATTTAATTTTATTGTAATTTTTTGAATATTAGGTATTATGGAACATGCATGGTATATCTTTTTTAATTTGATATGTTATTTTATTTTATAAAAGTTCAATTTAATTTTATGGTATATTTTGGGTATAAGATACATTTTTAAAGGTGTAATCTAATTTATTGATGGAATATGTATATGTATATGTATTATATATTATATTATATATATATTATATTTCGCAAAAACAAATTCCAAGAAAGAATGTGAATTTGTGTTCTTTAAAATGCATTTTTGAATAAATATATAAATTCAGCACCCTAAAAGCAAATCTATTTAGTATCAAACTTAAATTTGTGGAAATTAATTTTTAGTAACTTTGACTTCATTCAAGACCCTATTTGTGCCGTGTTGCATACTTCCGCATGTTAAATTTGAAACTAACATACTTTCAGTAGTAATACTAAACTACAATCATTTTAACAGTATCGTGTGAAGAAGCTAAATGCTTCAATAATTGCAAATATATATATTTTTGAATATGGTTGCTAACCAAGGATTCATTATGTCACAATATTTTGCAGGTGTCATATCAACAATATTTAAAAAACATGATATAGTTAGAAAAACCAGCTGTGGTCTTTCTACAAGAAACAAAAAGTACTAGCACTGCTCTTGAAAAGATCCTCCGCAAAGCCTGGAGCGGCAGTCGATCAGTTTCCGTGGACGCAGTAGGAGCTTCGGGTGGGCTTTCCATAGTATGGAACCCGCAGATTCTTATGCTTCAAGATTTCCATGCCACTCACCATTTCATTCAAGCCACTTTTCATCTCATTGGAACGGATATACACGGGCTCCTCACCAATACTTACTTCCCGCAAGATCTGCATCACAAACTAGAAGTGTTGGACACGTTAACAGACTTGAACTCTTCCAGACAATTCCCCTTGTGGATCAGTGGGGGCGATTTTAATATAATCACTCATCTAGGGGAAAAAAAAGGAGGGTGCATGAAGCTGGAAGATGACAGCGCAGGATTCAAAGACTTCATTCGAAGTAATCAGCTCATAGATATCCAAACTTCCAATGGAACATACACATGGACAAACAAGCGCAGGGGAGTACATAATATTGCCTCTCGGCTCGACTGCTTTCTCATCTCAGATAACGCTATTCATCTGGGTGGAGACTTTCACGCCTCCATATTACCTCAGGGGGGCTCGGATCATTGGCCCATAATGCTGCAATGGACAAGACCGGGAAAACACTGCAATCGACCCTTTAGATACGAAGCCTTCTGGTCCAGTCATCCCAATTTCAAAGAGGTGGTCCAAGAGGCATGGAAGTCCTTCTCCCCCCCAGAAGGTGCGAAGATGTTCAAATTCCAACAAAAACTCAGACACCTCAAGCAAGTGTTGAAGGTCTGGAATAAAACCCAATTCGGGAACATCACGGACTCCAGGCAAAAACTTGAGCAGGAAATGTGCACTCTTCAGCAAGCCATCATTCTAGAGGGCAGAACAGAAGAATTGGCAAACAAGGAGCAATCCCTCTGGACAGCATTAGAAGCTCGAAGATTACAAGAGGAAATCCTCTGGCGCCAAAAATCCAGAATAAGATGGCTTAAAGAAGGGGAAAAAAATACAAAATTCTTCCATCGTTCTACTATTCAACGGCGAATGCATAACAACATTGCTTTCATTAATAACAGTCAAGGGGAGAAAATAGAAAAGCATGAAGACATGGAAAAAGAACTCGGGGATCACTTTCAGGAAGCGCTCAAGGAACAAACTCGGAGCAGAACAGCAGCTATCCGAGAGGTTAAGCGGCACATCCCCAAGCTCATCACGGAAGAACACAACCAAAATTTACTACAACCGGTTACAAAGAAAGAGGTGGAGGAAGCAATGGCGCAGCTAAAAGATGGTAAGGCTCCTGGACCTGATGGCTTTACCTCAAATTTTTTCATGACTTCTGGGAATTAATAAGTACAGAGGTTTGGGAATTGGTGGAAGAATCTCGCTCCATGCATTGGCTCCTACCCTCCCTCAACTCCACATTCATTGCTCTGGTTCCCAAAGGGGAAGAAGCAAATACGCCTGACAAATTCAGGCCCATTTCCCTCTATAAGGTTATCTATAAACTTATCTCCAAAGTGGTGGCAAACAGGCTCAAACCTCTTCTGCCTCTTCTCGTCCTTCCGGAACAAACGGGATACGTCGAAGGGCGCCAGATCATGGATGGTATTATCCTATCAAATGAGGTAATCCACTCCTTAAAAGCCTTAAAAAACCAGGCATGATAATGAAGCTTGATCTCTCCAAAGCTTTTGACAAGCTCAGTTAAGAGTATATCCAGCACGCGTTGCTAGCCTTTGGCTTTAATGCCACCTGAACTCGATGGATTATGAGCCTCATCTCATCTCCTTACTTCTCTGTTCTTCTCAATGGCTCGTCGTCTCAGCCTTTCCGCTCATCGTGTGGCATTCGGCAAGGGGACCCCCTCTCCCCCTTCATCTTTGTCCTGATGGCGGAAGGGCTCAATCGTCTTATTCATCATGCTGTTTCATCTCAGGCAATCAAAGGCATAGCGCTTCATGGACTTTCCCCCTTATCCCATCAATAGTTTGTTGACGACACAATGCTCTTTGGTCATCCTTCATCTTTCGAAGCAAAATCCTTCAAAGCCTTGCTTGAGCTGTCCTCTGAAGCCCTGGGTACCTCAATCAATGCATCCAAATCCCAAATCTTCTTCTTCAACACCCCTGTCTCCATTCAAAGAAATGTCGCTCGCATACTTGGATTCACCATTGCCGCGCTTCCGTCCAAATATTTGGGTGCCCCACTAATGGTTTCTGCTCTCAAGCATGCATCTTGGCGAACGCTTCTGGACAAACTGGAAGCCAGACTCTCCTCATGAACTTACAGATCGCTCAATATATCCAGTCGACTTATAATGATCAAAACCATTCTCCAGGCCATGCCTCTTTATCTCTTTTCCATTTTAGCCGCTCCCAAGTGGGTCCTCAAAGAAATTCGTAATCTTCAGAGGAAGTTTCCATGGGGATCAGCAGGTCTCAACAGGAAATGGGCCCTATTTAAATGGTCATAAGTATGCCAACTAAAATCCAACGGCGGACTAGGCCTTAGGGATCCCTTGCACAGTAATCATACCATGGGAGCAAAAGTTTGGTGGAACTGGCTTGTAAAACCTCACATTCCTTGGGCAAAACTCTGGCAAGCCAAATATGCGCCTGGCAGTCAATGGGAGGATCTAATTAGAATCAGTCCAAGCATCTCAGGCTCCATGATCTGGAACGCGGCCAAACTTCATAGTGCCTTCATCCAGGAGTACAGTTTCTGGGAAGTTCACTCGGGGAACTCAGCGCGTTTTTGGGAGGATTCCTGGCAGCAGCTCCCAAAACTTGCCTCAATCTTCCAAAAACCCCTCTGGCAGACTCATATGCAGCGCAACAATCTTGTTAACATCTCCCAATTCTAGCAACAGCAAGAAAATAAAGATTACCAATAGTGGAAGCCCACTAGTTCTTAGCAAACGGATTGGCAAGGAGAGACCTACGCAGACATTGAAGAAGAACTGAGTCACAGGAAAATCAAGCAGTCAAACAAGCAGGACAAATTGAGGTGGGGAAATTCAACAAAAGGAATCTTCACTACAAAAGAGGCCTATATTTTGCGGTATGCGCAAAGCCAAAATGACAAAGATCAGCTATGGAATAACATCTGGCAGTCCAAACTTTGGCCCAAGGTCTCTACTTTCCTATGGCTCTTAAGAAAAAAGCGCATCCTCACCTGGGATAATTTGCAAAGAAGGGGCTTTATTGGACCCTCAAGATGTCCAAACTGCTCACTCCAATTGGAAACCATTCTGCATCTTATGGAGACATGCCCCCTTGCGGCTCAACTCTGGGATCAAATTGACAGATGTAATCAAAGAATAGGAAACCGTCAGGGGGACATTGCAAATTTGCAGAGAACCTGGCCCAAGCTTCCGTATCAAAGCCCCCTTTTGAATTCTCTGTGGACTCTCATCCCAGGATTCCTTTACTGGTCCCTTTGGAAGGAAAGGAATAATAGAGTCTTCAACAATAAGAATCGCCCTTTTGACATTCTCTGGCTTCTCATCAAGCAAAACATTCAAGAAACCCTGGCGCTTCGGTCATGGCAAGAAATAGATTGGCCATCCTCCCCTCAAGAGCAACTTATTTGGAAATCATGGGATCTCCACATATCCTCAGCTCCCTCTACTCCCTCCCGATCATCTCCCAAGCTCGTCTCCCCTGTGCATTGGACCCCCCCAACCTCATCGTCATTCAAATTGAATTTCGATGGCGCAGCCAAAGGGAATCCAAGACCCGTTGGATACGGAGGTGTAATTAGAAATGATAAAGGTATAGTCCAGCACATTTTCTTTGGCTCCATAGGCAAAGATACTAATAATGTTGCAGAACTGGAAGGCCTATGGAAAGGCATATGTGTAGCCGATCAACATGGGTACTATCCGCTAGTAGCAGAGGGAGACTCTCTGATCCTCATCAATGTAGCCATTCGAATACAAGCAGGATCACCAGCTACCAAAGTTGCTTCCAGTTGGAGAATGCTCCGCAGGCTAGAAGCATTGGAGGAACGGCTCAGGAGTCCCAACAGTATTATCTTTCAGCATGTTAAGCGATCCGCCAACAAGGTAGCAAATCGTCTGGCCAACCAAGGAGTTGATCTGAATAGCCTTCCCTACTCAGGTAATCTCAACGACTCAGAGGACATTAAACTTCAACATGATTGCCTCTCTTTGGCAACTCAGGACCTTCAATCCCCGGTTGCGGGTGATTAATATGCAAATAAATGCGAGGGCGGCCTCATTACTGGGCAAGTGGCCGCCCAAATCAGCCAGATGGCCAGACGCGTCTCGAAACTGCTTCCTCCGTCTGGCCATGATCAATGCGGCCATTAATTCGCATGGGAGATCGGTGGTTCACAGCGCTATAACAGTCGACTACCTCGGCCCGCAGGTGCACTGTGTGCAGTTGGAGAGTGTTGGAATGGTTAGCGTCTGGAATGTTGTTTCTTGGGATGTCAAGTCTCTGTGGTCTGTGCGTTTTTTGCTCTGGTCTTGGATGATTGAGCCGTGGTTGCGTTTGCCAAGATTTAGACCTCGGCCCTCTGTACAGAAGGCCTTGGTCTTTACCTTGGGTCGCCCGAGCTTTATCGTCTGCCCGCTTCAGTTGGTCCTAGTCTCTGTGTGTTATTTGCCCTTCGGTGCTCCGGAAGACACACGGCTTCAGTTTATTTAGGTCCCTGTGAGCAATTCGCCCTTCGGTGCTCTGGATTATCCTCGGCTTCAGTTCAGGGTGGTAAGTCTTGTCCCACTCACTTGCATTATTTCAACGGTTTACTATTTGCCTTGTAAGCTTCTGCACTGGTCCAAGTCACTGTGTGGCGAAGGGAAAACTCGGTCTCTGGGTAGAATTGTGTGCAGTTTTGTTTCAGGATGCCGCGTGAACGACAACGCCTCATCAGTCGGCGGGGTGGTTCAAGGGGAAGTGCAAGAGGTTGTGCTTCTTCACCACGATCCTCAGCCTCATTCAACTCCCCCTCTGAAGAAATTAGTTCCCCTGGAGCTAGACAGGGACGAGGCAGAGGAAGAGGGCGGGGAAGGGCAGCGGCTTGTTCGCTCGGTTCTCACCCATCTACCCGTTTCCGGTTTCCATGCGCCTTGGACAATGCCATCTACTATGTTTCAGTTCGGATCGAAAAATGTGAACACGTAGCCACGCCAGAGGTCCCAGCGGAGCCACGACCACCCTCGCATGTTCAGTGTTCGCGACTGCAGCCTGCGGAAGCCTCGGGTGCGGTGGCGGGAACATTGGCGGGAACAAGCGAGCCTGCAAGGAACGATCCCCCCTACACAGATTCGAGTGCATCTGATCAATATGCATGTCCAGTGGTGGAGGAGCAACCATCCACCTCTGTGGATGCTTAAGCATGTTGCTTGGTTGTTTTGGAGACCGCTCTTACAGTCTCAGAATGTCGGCATGGTGGTCACAGTGCGCAATGGTCGTTATGAGACAGTCATGTTTTTTGGGTCGATTCACGTCGAAGTATGTTTGTCTGTTATGTCTGTAGTTATGTATGTTGGAACTTCAATGTTTGTAAATTTCCCCCTCGCCTCGGCAGGGATTGGGAGTTTTTGGCATGTATCTAGTTTCACATGGGTTCTGGTTTGGAGTCAATGGACAGTCTCATCGTCCTTCAGTCTCTCAGGTTCGAGTTCAGTCATAGTATGCACTACTGTTCAGCTGTAGCCATCTCAGCATGGCAGATGTAATCTTTTTGTACACCTTTTTTGTATATTATTAGAGGTAGCATAAATTACACAAAAAAAACAATATTTATATGGATAAACAAACATCCATCCATTATATATTAAGGTTAGTTTAGTTTTAAATTTCAATAAATATTTAAATTAATACTATAAAGCCATACGCTACCTATAATATTTATAGAATTTATACAAATAATATTTATATAATTTTAGTCAGTTTGAGATAGCTTATTGGCAATTGTCCTTGAAAATGAAGTCTCACCAAACCAGAAGTCTTGGGTTCGAACTTGTGCTATCCCATGGGTGAGAAGTTGGTCATATGAAATTATAGTCTACCAAGCTTACATTATTTTATTTTATGTAATTTTATAAAATTAATTATTATGATACATTGAATTTTTTTAATTAAATAAAATCTTTAAAAAATATAAATTTTTAATTATTCAAATTGTAGTTTCTAATTTATTTAATAAAAAAAAAAATAACTTATTTTTTATAATTATATAATAATTTTCAATTTTATTAATTCATTTCAAAATCAATCTTTTTTTTAACTTTTTATTTTACAAATTTTTTGGAAAATTATTATATTAATTTATTTTTAATATTATATAATTTTAAATTATATTAAATATATTATATATTAGTTATTAATAAGATATTATTATATGTAAAATTACTAATTATTTATTATTATTTTATAAAAAGTAGGTATTAAGCAACGGATAATACACTTTTTTATATTTATACTTATAGATACATTAAACCTACTCCACCTTGTTACAACATCTCTAATTTTTTTATTTATTTCAATGGAACATTGGTGACTTCACGCCAAATCACTTTCTTCTTAATATAGATTGAAAGGATTTCTTCTTAATAGAGATTGAAAGGATGAATAAATAAGTATATACCTATTTATTTATATGAATATTCCATGTCCGTATATATTGAAAGAGTTGGTGGGTAAGAATTTATACTAATAAAAAAGAAAGTAGTTTAATTATTAAATATTTAAGAAAGTAGTTTAATTATTAAATATTTGTTTTTTCATAAAATTTTGGTAATATAGTTTTTAAATAAAATTGTGAATATTAGTTTATTTAAAATGTGTTTTTGAATATATAAAAAAATTTGATGTTTCATTTTTGTTTAGGTTATTTGATTTTTGCATATTACACTATTCGAATTTGAGATTAAAAAAAAATCCCTACTAGATTTCAAACCAAATTGATCAAATAGATACCGTAGAAGGAACAAAAATGTTTTCAATTAGACTACTACATAAAAAAAATCCTTACTTCATGTATAATATCAAAATGCATGCACTAATCAAGTCAATTCTTCTTAGCATATGCCACAATTAAGTAATTGAAAATTAGACCAACTTGACAGTAATATACTTCACTAGAAAATTTGTACAAATGCTCTCGCAGAGTATGAATTACTAGAACGGATGAATTTCCCTAGTTGATCCTATTATTCAGAACAAATTCATCATATCATTTTTATGTATTTTTAATTTTGGAAGATGCATTAAACCTAATTAGAATATGACTAGCACAACCATATAAATTAAGTGCATAGTAAATGGAAATAGAAATCAAAACACTTACTTCATGACGCATCTCACATTGCCAAGATTTAAAAAAAATCTTAAAAATTAACTAAATTATAACTTTATTATTATTATTATTATTATTATATGAGTTAAACATATATACATTTAAGAAAGCATATAACAAGATTCTAACCATAGAGATTGACACCCACTTTATCATGGATATTATTAATTTGTAAATATGATTTGTTACAATACCATGACTTACTATTACCACATGCCCAAAAAACCATAACTCATGTTCAAGTGACAATTTTTTTAATTAATCAATTTAATTAAAATGGTAAAAACAACATAATTACTTTTGAGATTGACTAATAAGAATATTCTAAAATATTCCAGAGAAGTTAAATCTCTACCATCCACTTAATAATTTATGATAATAAAATTAAAATTCTAAAGATCCTATTTTAAAATAAACAACAAGTACTAGCCATGGAAGTTAATCTTCCAGAGGTAAATTCCTTCTTATCTCCCCTCCATTTCAATATTGTTATTTGCAAGTTTAATAACTTCTAGCCTAAATTTGAAGCATTACACCAATGGGGTTTTCTCTTCTTGGACACCCAACTGTGACATTTATTTGTGTTCCAAATATTTCTTCATTGTTCAATTTAATACATAGAAAGAGTTGGAGTATGTTTTGAATGAAGGGCCATGATTTTGGGGTAGAGTTAGACTCTTCATTACTGCATGGTTCCCTTAGTTTGATGCCACAAATATGGTGGTCTCAACTATGTTGATATGGGTGAGATTTCCAAACCTTCCTCTTCCTTTATGGCACCATAAGGTCCTAGAAGATATTGGAAATACTCTAAGTAGATAAAAAATGATGGACCTTGAAAAAATAAAGAAATGTTTTTTACTTTTGCTAGAATTTGGATGGAAATAGACCTTAGCAAAGGTCTATCAAATCATATAATATTGAAACTCAAAATTTTAGTGGTCCCAAGTTTTATATTACGAGAACACAACATTTTGATGTTGAATATGTTCCAAACAAGACATCTGTTAGTTTTCAGACCCTCACTTCTGAGAAGAAGAAGAAGTAGATGCACTAGTTCAATATGGAAAACAACTTGAAGGGGATGGCACAATGATGAATCGTTACCCTTATATAAAAGGGTACAAAATATAATGAGTTGATGGCATGTGATTGGATTGGGGGTACAAAAAGAGAACATGTATCTGAAAGTTAAGACTCAAATAAAGAGGCTTCACTAAAAGAATCAGGGAGCGAATTGACAATAGTTCTTGTTGAACCAAATTCTGATGGATGAAAGAAAGTGCAAAAAAAGAAAGTGTTGTAGCGGCTACAACCACCCTCCAAAATTTTTCCTTAGCTTCGTTTTGGAGCCTCCCTACTAACCTTTCACAGCACCATGTCTTGCTTCGTCAAGTACACAAGCTTCAGTGCTTTTCTTACAGAAAGACAATCTGTCTGTCAGAGCTTGATGCATTCCCCTCATAGGTTGTTCCTCCGAACTTGGTCGAGCTACACGCTGAGAAGCTCCCTTAAGAAATTGCACAACTTTGGAGGGAAACCAACTTTCCCTCCAGAAATTGCGCAATTCTGTCTGGCAGCCTGCCGGGCTCTAGAATTGCGCAATTCTGCAAGTCATGCTTCATCCAGAAAATTGCGCAATTCTTCCCAACAGGGTTGTTCAGCCAAGGAATTGCACAATCCTAGGGAACAATCAGCGACTCTGCCCAAAAATTTCACAAATATCCTTTGCAACCACCCCAGCTCCCATCTAGAAATGCGCATTTTCTCCCAGAAGTTGTGCAGGCTCTTGTATGTAGTTGGGTTGACCAGTTCCACCCGAGACCAAGGAAACTTGACTTGCATGCATGGCTTGCTTTTTCTTGGAATAGAAAAAGGAAACATGCAAAAAGAATCCCCTAATTCAGGGAGCTATTTTTAACAGCCAGAGGTTACATGCAAAGATCATTTTAGAATCTTTCCTCCAAGTGTCACTTTTTCCTAGATTTGTAGCATGCCCATCTTCAGCCCAAACTTATTTATTCAATGCATCAGAGCTCATTCTTTCACATTGATCTTAGATCTCTGACATCCTGCGACACATCTAGGACACTTCGACACATTCGGCTCAACTATTCACGGGTAAGTGGTCTCAACTTGTCTTTCTCAAAAATTTTGTCGCTTTTTGTGTTTTCATGTGTGAGTGTTGTTTGCTTGATTTCTTTGAACGCTTGCTGTCATTTACATGCATACTAGCCTATACTAGCATCGTTTCAGTTTTTGTTGCTATCGCATGCATGAAACTGTTTTGCACAAACGGTCGCCGATTTGGCGACTTGCTTCACCCACATGCATGTTGTTCTGTTTTTTCAATATTTCATTTAATGTTTGCATGCACGATCAATCACTTCTTCTTACACTTATTATCGTCACACATTCACTTTCACATTTGCTTTCAGTTTCCCGTCAACGAGTCTGGCTAGCCTTAGCCCAAACTTTGCCTCAACAAGACAACATTGTGCAATATGGAGAGTGAAGACCCTGTCTTCCTCTCCAGAAATGCGCATTTCTGACCAGTAATTGTCCTCCAGGACTTCTTTGCGCATTTCTAAGGGAAAACGACTATTGGCCCAAAAAATTGCGCAATGCAGTCACTGAGCCTGCAGTCATTGCCAACTGGAATTGTGCAATTCTAGCAGTCAACAATGAGCCTGGATTGCGCATTGCGCAAATCCATCAGCCAAAACACCTCCCCAGATAGTCCAAACTGCTTTTTGTGCAAGTCTGGAAGCCAGTCTCCCAGCCTACCATAATAAATTGCACAATTTTTGCCTATCAACCCTCAGGTATGTGTTATGTCATTCCCGAATTTTCTTTGGTTTTCACTGACAGATTTCTTGCCATGTATGTCGCTTTGTCTCCAAATATTTTAGGCGTTCATCCGCCTCTTAGCAGTACATGATCAATGGCCTCTAAGAGAGTAGGATCAAATGACACTGATGGAAGTGCAACTGGAGCAGCTGCTGAGCAAATGTCCTCAAGTCTACTGAGCTATAAAGATACGAAGTTGTTTCTAGACAAGGAAATCAAGTTGAAATGGCAAGAGGTCAATGAAGCACTTGCAGGCACATTTGGGGAAGACCTCGAAGACCGCCAGGTGTATGTGAACGTTCACAAGTTTGTCTTGTACATGATTGCATATAGATACCCCACGTTCCCATGTGTGGACATGATACACTGGATCGTATCACACAATGATCCTGAGATGATGACTTTGAGCAGTGTCAGCAGGATGAAGATTGAAACCTTTTGGGCATATGATTATGATGAAATGTATCAGATGTCAGAGCTCATGAGTATCATGGAGACCCCCCTAAGCCTACCTAGCAGCAGTGCCAACTCCAGAGACATTCTGAAGAACTAGGTAAAGGAGTCGGCTAGATTCAAGATGACACCCAACCAGATCTACAATAAGAATATATTGTTGAAGGTGTATCAATACTTGGTCATATTTTCATGTCGACTGTATGGCCAAGAAAGCACATAAAACTTCCCACAGAGTTGGGTGATCGTGCTGGACCAACTAGCCAGAGAAGGAAAACCATGTAATTGGTCCGGCATGTTGGCTCATCAGCTGAAGGAACATGTAATAAAGGCTCGATAGTCACCCGAAGGTATGCAAGCAGAGGTCTACATGTTCGCCTACATCTTAGATGCAATCTTTGCCCAACAAGAGTTCCCAGGCTTGGAGTGGGCATGGTCAGAGGCGGAGACTGTTGTGAACACATATTGTAAGTTGTTGTCTAAATGCAGCTTCAAAGGATTTATCACATGGCTGTCTAATCATTTTTTCACCCCAGTTTACAAGATGATATTTGAGCAAGACTGTTGTGAACACATATTGTAAGTTGTTGTCTAAATGCAGCTTCAAAGGATTTATCACATGGCTGTCTAATCATTTTTTCACCCCAGTTTACAAGATGATATTTGAACATGATCCACCCTACATGTTGAAGGCAACAATGGAGGCACCGATAGACATTGTTGATTGGTATGCCTCACCGTCCGACACTTTCATATGAATGTTCAGCGCAAATAAGCCTTTGCATGTTCTACTGAAGTTTTCCTCAAACATACTTGTCATGCAAGAAGTAACATATCACATCTCTACAGGATTGACAGCTAGACTGCACCAGAAGAAGAAGGAACCTTGGCCCGCTCTTCCATTGCGAATTGGGTTATACGAGATCCGGAGTTTCAAGCAAGAGGATGTCAAAGTAGAACATATGAAGAAGCTCCCATTTAACCTCTGAAGTTACAATCCATATGACCTATATTGTCTTGTGAAAGATCACTGCACGAGAGTACAGTTCAACTGGATCCACGTGGGATGTCATTGGGCAGAGGAGTACCCATGGAGATATTGTTACAACTACTCCAGACTCAATGAACCGGTCAGATTCGCTGTGGAGTGATTAGCGAAGCAATGTGAAGCAGCATCCTGGAGAGCCCCAACTCTAGAAGCAGCAACAACAGTAGAAGCATACCAATGCCAAACAAGGGCAAGAGGAAGATTTTCGATCGCATAGAGAAAGAGAAAAGCTGCAAGTTCTGAGAAGATCCACTTGTGGAGAAAGCAACTTTGGCTATAGAGGTAAAGAGGCAACAACATGACAAGCGAATTGCGCAAAGGCATAAGGAGAAGAGAAGAATGGAGGAAACAGAGAAGGATTTGCATGGGTTGAAGGAGAAACTTTGGAAGGAACAAGAGCTACATAAACATGAGAGGGAAGCACAACAACAACATGTACAACAGGGGGCGCAATATGTGCAAACGGATGAAACAACACTCGTACATGTAGTGGACTCATCAAAACAGCTGGCATTAGGAAGAGAGGGTGAACCATCGCAAGAGAAGGACTTTGCTCATGAGATAGAGCAAGCACTTCAACAGTTGGATATGGATATGGAGAAACGAGAATTGGAACAAGACATCGACCTCATTCCTCACTAATAAGAGGTCTAATTACCTACTTCACTGCATCCAAAAGATGAGCATGTCTCAAGCGACCAAGGTGGCACTGAGATCCTTGGAGATCAGCTAGAAGTAGAGATGCACAACATCTCATTCGACGAGTCTCAAAATAGAGTTGTGCAGTCTCACAGAGTGTCGAGTCCAGATGATCCACATCTCCTATGCAAGTTGAGGAATGAGTGATCATGTCTGACGTGCACAAACATCTAACAGCCTTGGTCGATGCTACCAAAGTGTATGTCGAAACCACTAGATCAAGTGTTCGCTTTTTGATAGCTGAGAATGGGAAAATGGATAAGGAACTATAGACGACCAAGCAAGGAGGAGAGTTGGTGACAATGTTCACCCTAGCTCAACTGAAGAAGGAAATACTAGATGACGTATTGTCCCTTGACACAGTTATGCAAGCGTAGTAATCCAAGTTTGGTACCGTGCATAAGGTAGTCGTCCATCTCAACGGATGGAAGTAGCGATGTGTTAGAAGGGCATGTATCTTGGTAAAGTTGCATGCTACTGTTGACTACATGGAAACATGGATTATGAGATACAAGGGAGCCTTGCTTCACTTGCCTAAGATGATGAAGGCCAGAGCGGTCGAGCTGAAGGCACATATCCAGATTCATAACCGAAACTATGAAGAGCTCCTATAACTCGTCACTAGTATACAGGCTTCCCATGCATGTGTATTCGAGAGTATGGATGTTGTGGTGTGCGCACATGCGATCCCATCTATTAGGACTCTCACCCAGGAGAAGACAAAGGCATAGGTCTGACTAGAGCTTGGCTCATACTTCTACGAGTTGATGCGCATTACTACTAGCCCAGACTTGTCCATCAGTGTAGACATCATGCACAAGTATGTTGCTGGTCCGAATGCATTGAAGGCAATGGTGCGCATGCTTTAATACGAGGTGGATAGAGGAGCCCGAGAAGTGTGCTCGAGTGTTATGGATGCAAGAGTCAGGTTCCAGAAAGATGTCCCCTTAGAGCACACGAACACCATCACAAACTACCGATATTGGCATCAGTATGTTACTGTTGATCATCGTGAGGATGTTGAAGAGTTGGACTTCCATGGTTGTCTAAGTCATAGTGATGTCTAGCATGGCTTGCTCAAGTTATTTTGTCTCACATGGGTACATGTGTATTGTAATGTCATGTCTTGTCAAGTGTAAGTCAAGTGTCGATAGTTGGATGTAACAGTCATAGAGTAGATGAAGAGTCATGAGGGTGGATGAATTGTCACAAAGGGGAATGTCAAGGGTCACCCCACTCTTTGTTATATATAGTCCCTCATAACTCATTGTAAAGGCTTTTGGTCAACCAAGCTTCTGATAAGACTATCTTGGAGAGAGCTTGGATAGTATTGTAACAAGCCTTGGCTTCTCCACTGCGCAGAGCTAGTACATCTCTTTGAAGGAGCAAGTGGTTGTGGTTGTAACGTTCCGCTATCGAAACCAGTGGTTGGACATGGATGTATTGTATGACTAGAACTTACACTTCTTAATACAACAAGAGCCAACACGTTTCATGCATATATTGTATTGTATTCTATGTTATCTGGTTTAATCTAAATGATATATGTATTTGTTTACTTACGCATGCGTGAATGGTTATCTGTGTATGTATGAATCTTTCTAAATGTGTTGTTGGTTTAACCATCACTATGGATTGCTAGCTAACTTGCCTTCCATGTTGTGATGCATCGTTGCTCTTGTGTTCCCTTCTTAACTCCGTGCTATCACAAGTTTCCAAGGGGCTCACTCATCTTAACCCCCGTGTGTTAGAACCTCTCATGCACCTTCCTTGGCTCACTGCAACTGTCACATCCTTGATACCAACAGAGTTATCTTACTTGCCTCTGTGCGAAATCATGGTCAAGGCATTTTTGTTCGACCCACTGCTAGGACTCCTACACCAAACGGTTGAGGTCTAATTGGGACTTCTTATTGGGGATATCCCCTTACATGTTGGCGGGTCCAGCATCGTCAACATTTCTGGTGCTAGAAGGAGTGCCAGATGAAAAGTTGTGTCCTCACATCCTGTTTTAAAACTTTGCATATCTATCATGGATTCTTGTACTCTTCTCCCTCCGCGATGTTTTTCAAATCACGAAGATGTCATCATCATGAGGGAGTTTTTCGATCACTTGTACACTTACACGTATGATGGTGAAGGCGAAGTGGCTTGGCATGAGTTCTTACATGACTTTCTTTCCATGCTTCATGAGGAAGATGGATGTTCTGACGAACAGGCCAGCTTGCTACTTGCATACACACTTCACAAATATCCACATCGATGGCTGTGCAACCTACTGAGGAATAGCGTGCACTCACTTGAGCACTTTTGTGATCTCATTGAAGACACATTCTATAATTTTGATCTAGACCATCTTGACCAAAAACCGTTACAACAATGGAAGGCTCCGCATGAATCGATTATGGATTTTTGGCAGCGCCTCCGTGTTTTGCAGTTTCAAGCTCCAAAGAGCTAGATGAATTTTTTCTGTCTTTGGGACCGATTTGAGTATTGCGTTAAGAAATCTTCTTTTCCCAAAAAGAAGTTTGAAATCAAGCCTCGCTCAACATTATTCAGTGATGGAGTTGCACAATCATAAGTGGATGTGGTCACTGTCACAACTGATTGTCCACCATCCCCTCTTTAAACAACTCCGCCACTGCAGAGTGATGTTAAGGATCATGCTCACACACTGGTTCAACTATCACATCCTCCCAACATCACTTCACTTAATTTTTGTGCAGATTTGGCTGTGAGTCCATCAAGTTGTCATATGCATTATGTTCCACAACCTTCGTCTTCGCTCTCGGCTATTCCTCCGAATGATACTGCCTTGTGTTCTTCCATTCCGGACTCTACACTTGTTGTGAACGAGGAACAAACCACTGACAGATTTGGTGTTGCACAACCAACATAAGCTATCAATCATGAAGAATATGACTCTGGGCTTCAGCATCAACACTCGATGAAGGATGACTCCCTTCTGTCCGAGCCTCCTCCATTCTTCCTTGACATCTTTGATGAACCTACCATCCATGATTTCGCATGTGTATCTTCATCCACGGATGCACCCATTGTTGATCACTCGCAGGACACAGTAGATGTCAATCCATCATCCGACAATGGAGAGGATAAGTTATTCATTGAAAATTCACTTGTTCTTTCATCTGTCTTTTTCAGAAACTCAGAGGATGAATTTGTCCACTTCTCATCTACCCCTTTGTTTGATTCATCATATCATGAGGATGCCGATGAAATCATTGATTTTTCTGATCATGGTTATCGTGATCCATTTACTTCCATATTCGATCACAATCATGATTCTATCACAGTTGATTTTTCAAAGCCACTGGTTTATGATGATCTATCTGACGATGAAGTTGAAACACCCAAGACTGTCGAGGTACTTCAGCCTGAGCTGATGGTTATGTCAGGTCCTTGCTCTCTTGGGATTGGTTTCAATGCCGACCAAAAAATTGTTCAATCACCCAAGGCTCCTCATCACTCATCTGTATGCATAGAATATCAATCTCACACACATATCATTCTTCCTCCACTCAAACTTCACGATCCCATCGCTCATGCATTAGAGGAATATTACATTTCAAGCATGCGTGCATGACACAAGTTGTCTTTGTTTCTTTCGTTTTCTTGCATGTCATAGTCAAGAGTGTGCATATGCTTCAAAGCTGCACGCAGTGTCACACAACACCATGATAAGTCCATGAACTGCTCGTTATGTACTTTCACTCACTTATGTCCTGTGGGCACTTTGAAACATGAATTGTGTTTGTATTCATTGTTATATCTTTGTTGCTTTCTGGTTCGCACAACCGGGTTGCTCGAGGACCAAGCCTTCACCAACATGGGTCAACCAATGCACCGGTGCCTACATTGGAAATATCACTTCACGTGATCATGCCCATGCACCGTTAGTGTTTAGGAGTAGGAGTAATGTTTTCTTTCAGTCATTCTTCTTGCATGCTTGTTTGCTTGTTTGTTTGCTTGCTTGTTTGCTTGCTCGCTTTGCTTTCGCTTTTGCTTATGCCCTTTCTTTGCTTTGTTGTTTTTGTTCATAGGTTAGTTTCACATGAAACCATGTATGACTCTTGAAACAAGCTAGGTAAAGTACAAGAGGTCTTGTATAGCTATCACTACTTGGTTACCTGTCACCCTACCTCTGTATGAAGAACTTGTTATTTTTAGTCCATGATATGTCGATGGAAAATATGTACTGTTCGAAGTGAACCTTGGTGAAAACACAATGCTTACGCGCTCACTAGTATCACCTACTCTAGTCGGTTGTTTTTGGGTTAGCCCTTTTCAGCTCAGTCAAGTAGAGTAAGGCGAGGGGGAAAACCTTAACAGGCACTTCAGAGGTACAATAAACTACTTCTCTACTGGAACAACCTCTTCTGCTATGAATAAGTCAGGATCCCTCTTTCGCCTTTGAAATGAATAAGTGCTATGCACAATTGAAAATATGAAAAATGAAAAGTGAAAAAATTCAAAATGAAAAAGAATAAGGCGAAAGAAGAGTAAGGCTTCCTGCACAGAGAGGTGATGCAAGTAACTCCACCAGGGTACTGACCAGGCCCACTGGCAGCGGAGTCATGCTTGTGTTCCTATGTGACTCTGTCGGGGTATTGTCCAGGCCTACTAGTAGCAGAGAAACACCAGAGATGAAACTAAGACTCTGACGACTATACTGCTTGTGCACCAATATACCCCTCAAGCCCAATCAAAACAACTGTGTTTCCTTGGCTTGGAATGTGTGTCAATTGACCAAGAGCTTGGCAAATGCTACATCTTACAATCAAGCTAGTGTCAAACCAAGATGAACTGAGAACTGAACCATACTTCTAGAGGTGTTAGACTTGTTTTTCATGAACAAGGTCCATTCAGAGAGTTGGAGTTCTACTAGTGTGTCACCAAGTGTTGTAGAATCTACAACCACCCTCCAAAATTTTTCCTTAGCTTCATTTTGGAGCCTCCCTACCAACCTTTCGTAGCACCATGTCTTGCTTTGTTAAGTACACAAGCTTCCGTGCTTTTCTAGCAGAAATACATCCTCTCTATCAGAGCTTGATGCATTCACCTCACAGGTTGAATCTCTGGACTTGGTCTAGCTGCAGGTTGAGCAGCTCCCTCAAGAAATTGTGCAATTCTAGAGGGCAACCAACCTTCCCTTCAGAAATTGCACAATTCTATTTGGCAGCCTGCTCGGCTCTAGAATTGGGCAATTCTGCCAGTCAGCCTTCATCTAGAAAATTGCGCAATTCTTCCCAGCGGGGTTGTTCACCCTAGGAATTGTGCAATCCTAGGCAACAATCAGCTGCTTTACCTAGAAATTGCACAAATCTCTTGGGCAACCAACCCAGCTCCCATCAAAAAATGCACATTTTCTCCCAGCAGATGAGCAGGCTCTTGCATGTGTAGTTGGGTTGATCAGTTCCACCCGGGACTAAGGAAACTTGACTTGCATGCATGGCTTTCTTTTTCCCTCAATAGCAAAAGGAAACATGAAAAAAACATTCCTTGATTCAGAGAGCTATTTTTCGCAGCTGGAGGTTACATGTAAAGATCGTTTTAGAATCTTTCCTCCAAGTGTCATTTTTTCCTATATTTGTGACATGTGCATCTTGAGCCCAAACTTATTTATTCAACGCATCAGATCTCATTCTTTCACATCGATATTGGAGCTCTGACATCCCACAGCACGTCCAGGACTCTTTGACACATCCGGCTCAGCTATTCAAGGTTAAGTGGTCTCAACTTTTCTTTCTCAGTATTTCTGTCGCTTTTGTGTTTTCTCTTGTGTGAATGTTGTTTGCCTGATTTCTTTGAACGCTTGTTTTCGTTTACATGCATACTAGCCTGTACTAGCACCGTTTCAGTTTTTATTTCTATCTCATTGTTGTCGCATGCATGAAACTGTTTTGCACGAACGGTCGCCAATTCGGCGACTTGCTTCACCCACATGCATGTTGTTCTATTTTCTGAATCTTTCATTCAATGTTTGCATGCACAATAAATCAATTTTGCTTGTAATCAGTATCACCATGCATTCACTTTCACATTTTCTTTCAATTTCCCGTTGGCGAGTCTAGCCAGCGTTGGCCCGGACTCTGCCTCACCAAGACAACATTGCGCAATCCAGAGAGTGAAGACTCTGTATTCCTCTCCAGAAATGCACATTTTTGCCCACTAATTGTCCTCCACGACTTCTTTGTGCATTTATGAGGGATAGTGACTGTTGGCCTAGAAAGTTGCGCAATGCAATCACTAAGCTTGCAGTCATTTCCAGCTAGAATGACGCATTGCACAATTCCAACAGTCAACAGTCAGCCTGGATTGCGCATTGCGCAAATCCAACAGCCATTCAACCTTTGCAGATAGTCCAAATTGCTTTTTGCACAAGTCTGGCAGCCAGTCCCGCAACCTCCCAAAATAAATTGCCCAATCTTTTCCTATCAATCCCCAGGTATGTGTTATGTCATTCCCAAATTTGCTTTGTTTTTCGCTGATAGATTTCTTGCCATGTATCTCGCTTTGTCTCCAGATATTTTAGGTGTTCATCTGCCTCTTAACAATATAGGATCAATGGCCTCCAAGTGAGTAGGATCAAAGGAAAGTGACAAAATTGCAACTAGAACTACAACTGAGCGAATGTCCTCAAGTCTACCGATCTATGAAGATACCAAGTTGTTTCTAGACAAGGACATCAAGCTGAAATGGAAAGAGGTCAATGAAGAATTTGTAGGCACATTTGGGGAATACCTCGAATACCGCTAGGTGTATGTGAACATTCACAAGTCCGACTTGTACATGATTGCATGTAGATACCCCACATTCCCATGCATGGACATGATACACTGGATCGTCTCGCACACTCATCCCGAGACGATGACTTTGAGCAGTGTTAGCGGGACAAATATTGAAACCTTCTGGGCACAGGATTATGATGAGATGTATCAGATGTCAAAGATGGTGACTATCATGGAGACCCCCTTCAGCCTATCCAACAACAGTGCCAACTCCAGAGACATTATGAAGAATTGGGTAAAGGTCGGCAAGATTCAGGATGACACACGACTAGATCTACAAGACGAAGATACTGCGGAAGGCATATCAATACTTGGTCATATTTGTATGTCGACTATATGGCCAAGAAAGCACGGAAACCTTCCCACAGAGTTGGGTGATCGTGCTGGACCAACTGGCCAGAGAAGGAAAACCATGTAACTAGTCGGACATGTTGGCTCATCAGATGAAGGAACAGGTAACAAAGGGTCGACAGTTTCCCAAAGGTATGCAAACAGAGGTCTAAATGTCTGCCTACATCTTAGATGCAATTTGTGCCTGACAGGAGTTCCCAGGCTTAGAGTAGGCATGGTCACCGGTGGAGACTATTGTGAACACGTATTGTAAGTTGTTGTCTGAATGTAGCTTCAGAGGAATTATCACACAGTTGTCCAATCATTTTGTCACCCAAGTTTACAAGATGATATTCGAACATGATCCACACTTCATGTTGAAGGAAACAATGGAGGCACTGATAAACATTGCTGATTGGTATGCCTCACCATCCAGCACCTTCATATGAATGTTCAGTGTGGAGAAGCCTCCACATGTTCTACCGAAGTTTTCCTCAGACATACTTGTCATGCAGGAAGTAGCATATCACATCTCGGCATGATTGACAACTAGACTGAATCGGAAGAAGAAGGCACATTAGCCCGCTCTTCCATTGCAAATTGGGTTATACGAGATCTAGAGTTTCAAGCAAGCGCATGTCAAAGTAAAACAGATGAAGAAGTACCCATATGACCTTTGAAGTTACAATCCGTATGACCCAAATTTTCTCGTGAAAAACCACTGCATGAGAGTACAGTTCAAATCGATCCACGTGGGATGTCATTGGGCAGAGGAGTACCCATGGAGATATTGTTACAACTCCTCCAGACTCAATGAACCGGTCAGCTTGGCTGTGGAGTGATTAGCAAAGCAACGTGAAGCAACATCTCGAAGAGCACCAGTACCAGAAGCAGCAACAATAGCAGAAGTAAGCATACCATTGCACGACAAGGGCAAGAGGAAGATTGTCGATTGCGTGGAGGAAGAGAAAAGCTGCAAGTTACGAGTAGATTCACTTGTGGAGAAAGAAGCTTTGGCTATAGAGGCAAAGAGGCAACAAAATGACAAGCGAATCGTGCAAATGCAGAAGGAGAAGAGAATAATGGAGGAAACAGAGAATGAGTTGCATGAGTTGAAGGAGCAACTCCGGAAGGAACAAGAGCTGCGCAAATAGGAGAGGGAAGCACAACAACAACAGGTACAGGAGGGGGTGCAACATGTGAAAATGGATGAAGCAATGCTCGTATAGGTAGTGGACTCATCAAAATAGTTGGCATCGGGTAGATATGGTGAACCATCGCAAGAGCAGTACTTCGCTCGTGAGATAGAGAAAGCACTTCAATAGTTGGATTCAGATATGGAGCAACGGGAATTGGAATAGGACATTGACCTTATGCCTCACCACTAATAGGTCGACTTACCCACTTCACTACATCCAGAAGATGAGCAAGTATCAAGCGACTAAGGAGACACTGAGATCCTTGGAGATTAGACAAAAGGAGAGATGCAAAACATCTCATTCGACAAGTCTCAACATAGAGTTGTGTAGTCTCGCAGAGTGTCGTCTCCGGATGATCACACATCTCCTACGCAAGTTGAGAAATGAGTGATCATGTCTAACATGCAAAAACATCCAGAAACCTTGGCTGATGCTATCAAAGTGTATGCCGAAGACATTAGCTCAAGTGTTCACTTTTTGATAGCTGAGAATGGTCGAATGGCTAAGGAACTACAGACGAATAAGCAAGGAGGAGAGTTGGTGACAGTGTCCACCCAAGATCAATTAAAGAAGACAATACTAGATGAAGTATTGTCCCTTGACACAATTATGCGAATGTTGCACTCCAAGTTTGGTTTCATGCATAAGGCAATTGTCCATCTCAACAGATGGCAACAATGATGTGCTAAAAGAGCATGTATCCTAGTAAAATTGCTTGCTCCTATTGATTACAAGCAAACATGGACAATGAGATACAAGGGAGCCTCACTTCACTTGCCTAAGATGAGGAAGGATAGAGCGGTCGAGCTGAAGGCATGTATCCAGAGTCAGATTCAGAACTATGAAGAGCTCCCACAACTCATCTCTAGTATAGAGGCTTCCCATGCACGTGTATTCAAGAGTATGGATGTTGTGGTGCGCGCACATGTGATCCCATCTATTGGGACTCTCACCTAGGCAAAGACAAAGGCATAGGTCTGACTAGAGCTTGACTCGTACTTCGACGAGTTGATGTGCATTGCTACCAGCTCAGACTTGCCGATCAGTGCAGACATCATGCACAAGTATGTTGCTAGTTTAGTCACATTGAAGATAATGATGCACATGCTTTCCTACACGTTTGACAGAGGAGCCTGATAAGTGTACCTGGATGCTATGGATGCAAGAGTCAGGTTCTAGAAATATTTCACCTTGGAGCACACGGACACCATCGTGGACTACATATCTTGGCATCAATATGTTACTGTTGATCATCGCGAGGATATTGAAGAGTTGGACTTCCATGGTTGACTAAGTCATATTGATGTCTAGCATGGCTTGCTCAAGATATTTTGTCTCACATGGGTACATGTGTATTGTAATGTAATGCCTTGTCAAGAGTAAGTCAAGTGTCGATAGTTGGATGTAACAGTCATAGAGTAGATGAAGAGTCATGAGGGTAGATGAACTGTCACAAAGGGGAATGTCAAGGGTCACCCCAACCTTTGCTATAAATAGTCCCTCATAACTCATTGTAAAGGCTTTTGGTCAACCAAGCTTCTGATAATACTATCTTGGAGAGAGCTTGGATAGTATTGTAATGAGCCTTGGCTTCTCCACTGCGCAGAGCTAGTACATCTCTTTGGAGGAGCAGACGGTTGTGGCTATAACGTTTGTTGTCGGAAGTAGTCGTTGGACATGGATGTATTGTATGACTGGATCTTACACCTATTAATATAACAAGAGGCAACACATTTCATGCATATGTTGTATTGTATTCTATGCTATTTGGTTTACTCTAAATGATATATGTATCTATTTACTTACGCATGCATGTATGGCTATCTATGTATGTATGTCTCTTTTTGAAATGTGTTCTTGGTTTAACCATCACTTTGGATTGCTAGCTAACTTGCCTTCCATGTTTTGATGCATCTTTTCTCGTGTGCTCCCTTCTTAACTCTGTGCTATCACAGGTTTCCACAGGTTTTACTCATCTTAACCCCCGTGTGTTAGAACCTCTCATGCACCTTCCTTGGCTCACTGCAATTGTCACACCCTTGCTACCAACCGAGTTATCTAACTTGCCTCTGAGAGAAATCACGGTCAAGGCATTACCATACGACCCATTGCTGGGACTTCTTACCCGGGATATCCCTTGATATGTTGGCGGGTCTAGCACCATCAACATTTCTAGCGCTAGAAGGAGGGCCAGATGATAAGCTATGTCCTCTCATCCTGTTTTGAACCTTCGCATATCTATCATGGATTCTTGTACTCTTTTTCCTCCGCGATGTTTTTTGAATCAAGAAGATGTCACCATCACAAGAGAGTTTTTCAATCACTTGTCCACTTACACGTATGATGGTGAAGGAGAAGTGGTCTGGCCTGAGTTATTACATGAATTTCTTTCCATGCTTCATGTGGAAGATGGATGTTCTGATGAACAGGCCAGCTTGCTGCTTGCATACACACTTCGCGAATCTCTACATCGATGGTTGTGCAGCCTACTGATTGACAGTGTGCACTCACTTGAGAACTTCTATGATCTCATTTAAGACACTTTCTATCATTTTTATCCAGACCATCTTGACCAAAAATTGTTACAACAACGGAAGGCTCCGCATGCATCGATTATGGATTTTTGGCAGTGCTTCCGTGATTTGCAGTTTCAAGCTCCGAAGTGTCAGATGAAGTTTTTCTATCTTTGGCACCAATTTGAGTATTGCGTTAAGAAATTTGCTTGTCCCAAGAAGAAGTTTGAAATCAAGCCTCGCTCAACATTCTTCAGTGATGGAGCTGCGCAATCACAGGTGGATGCGGCCACTATCACAACTAAATGTCCGCCATCCTCTCATCAAATAGCTCTGCCACTGCAGAGTGATGTTGGGGATCATGCTCACACATTGGTTCAGATGTCACATCCTCCCAACATCACTTCACTTAATTTTCGTGCAGATTTGGTTGTAAGTCCATCGAGTTGTCATATGCATTTTGTTCCACAACCTCCGTCTTCACACTCGGTTGTTCCTCTGGATGACAATGTCTTGTGTTCTTCCATTCTGGACTCTACACTTGTTGTGAATGAGGAACAAGCCACTGACAGAGTTGTTGTTGCACAACCAACATGCATTGTCATTCATGAAGAATATGTTTGGGGGCTTGAGCATCAACACTCGACGAAGGATGACTCCCTTCTGTTTGAGCCTCCTCCATTCTTCCCTGACATCTTTGATTAACCTACCATCCATGATTTCGCATGTGTATCTTCATCCATGGATGCACCCATTGTTGATCACTTGCAGGACACACTGTATGTCAGTCCATCATCTGAAAATGAAGAGGATAAATTGTTCATTGAAAATACACTTGTTCTTTCATCTTCCTTTTCTGGAAACACAGAGGATGAATTTGTCCCCTTCTCATCTACCCCTCTGTTTGATTCATTAGATCATGAGGATGCCGATGAAAACATTGATTTTTCTGATCATGGCTGCCATGATCCATTTACTTCCATATTAGATCACGATCATGATTCTATCGTAGTTGATTTTTCAAAGTCACCAATTTAGGATGATCTATCTCACGATGAATTTGAAACACCCAAGCATATCGAGGCACTTCAGCTCGAGTTGATGGTTATGTCAGACCCTCACTCTCTTGGGGTTGGTTTCACTTCTGACTAGGAAATTGTTCAATCACCCAAGGCTCCCCATCACTCATATTTATGCATTGAAGATCAATCTCACACACAGATCATGCTTCCTCCACTCGAACTGCACGATCCCATCGCTCTTGCATTGGAGGAATCTTACATTGCAAGCACGCGTGCATGACACAAGTTGTCTTTGTTTCTTTCGCTTGCTTGCATGTCACAGTCAAGAGTGTGCATATGCTTCAAATATGCACGCAGTGTCACACAATACCATGATAAGTCCACAGATTGCTCGTCATGCACTTGCATTCACTTATGTCCTATGGGCACTTTGAAACATGAAGTGTGTTTCTCTTGATTGTTATATCTTTCTTGCTTGTTGGTTTGCACAACTGGGTTGCTTGTAGACCAAGCCTTCACCAACATGGGTCAACCAATGCGCCATTGGCTGAATTAGAAATATCACTTCACATGATCAGGTCCATGCACCGTTAGTTTAGGAGTAGGAATAGTGTTTGCTTTTAGTCAGTTTGCTTACATGCTTGTTGCCTTACTTGCTTTGTTTGCTTGCTTACTCGATTTTCTTTCACTTTTGCTTTTGCCCTTTCTTTGCTTGTTTTTGTTCATAGGTCAGTTTCACATGAAACCATGTATGAATCTTGAAACAAGCTAAGTACAAGAGTTCTTGTACAACTAACACTACTTGGTTATCTGTTATCCTGCCTCTGTATGAAGAACTTGTTATTTTTAGTCCATGATACGTTGATGGAAAATACGTACTGTTTGAAGTGAACCTTGGTGAAAACACCACTTACGTGCTCACTAGTATCACCTACTCTAGTCGGTTGTTTTTGGGTTAACCCTTGTCAGCTCAGTCAAATAGAGTAAGGTGAGGGGGGAAACCTTAACAGGAACGTCAGAGGTACAATAAAATAATTCTCTGTTGGAACAACCTCTTCTGCCCTCAATAAGTTGGGATCCCTCTTCCGCCTCTAAAATGAATAAGTGCTATGCAAAATTGAAAATATGAAAAATGGAAAAAAAATGAAAAGTGAAAAAATTCAAAATTCAAAATGAATAAGATGAAAGAAGAGAAAGGCTTCCTGTGCAGAGAGGTGATGCAAGTAACTCTTATGGGGTACTGATCAGGTTCGTAGGTAGCGCAACCATGCTCGTGTTACTATGTGACTTCCCTGGGCTACTGTCTAGGCTTGCTGGCAGTGGAGCAACATCATAGATGAAAGTAAGACTCTGACGACTATACTGCTTGTGCACCAATATACCCCTCAACCCCAATAGAAACAATTTTGTTGCCTTGGCTTGGAATGTGTGTCAATTGACCAAAATCTTGGCAGATGCTACATCTTACAATCAAGCTAGTGTGAAAAAAAGACGAACTGAGAACTGAACAATAGTTTTGGAGGTGTTAGACTTGCTTTTCATGAACAAGGTCCATTCAGAGAGTTGGAGTTCTACTAGCGTGTCGCCAAGTGTTGTAGTGGCTACAACCACCCTCCAAAATTTTTCCTTAGCTTCATTTTGGAGCCTCCCTACCAACCTTTCACAACACTATGTCTTGCTTCGTAAGTACACAAGCTTCAATGCTTTTCTTGCAGAAAGACAACTTGTCTGTCAAAGCTTGATGCATTCTCCTCACAGGATGTTCCTTCGGACTTGGTCCAGCTGCAGGTTGAGCAACTGCCTCTAGAAATTGCTCAATTTTGGAAGGCAACCAGCCTTTCCTCCATAAATTGCGCAATTCTGTCTCGCAGCTTGTTGGGATCCATAATTACACAATTCTACAAGTCAGGCTTCATCTAGAAAATTGCGTAATTCTTCCCAGCATGGTTGTTCAACTCAGGAATTGTGCAATGCTGGGTAGCAGTCAACTGCTCTGCCCAGAAATTGTACAAATCTCATGAGCAAACAGCCCAACTCCCATCCAAAAATGCACATTTTCACCCAGTAGTTGAGGAGGTTCTTGCATGTGTAGTTGGGTTGACCAGTTCCACCCGGGACCAAGGAAACTTGACTTGCATGCATGGCTTGCTTTTTCCCAGAATAGCCAAAGGAAACATGAAAAAATCATCCCCTAATTTAGGGAGCTATTTTTCGCAGCTAGAGGTTACATGCAAAGATCATTTTAGAATCTTTCCTCCAAGTGTCGCTTTTTCCTAGATTTGTGGCATACGCGTTTTGAGCCCAAGCTTATTTATTCGACGCATCAGAGTTCATTCTTTCACATCGATCTTCGAGCTATGATATTCCATATCACATCCAGAACTCTTCGACACATCCGGCTCAACTATTCATGGGTAAGTGGTCTCAACTTGTTTTCTCAGCATTTCTGTTGCTTTTTGTGTTTTCACTTGTGTGAGTGTTGTTTGCTTGATTTCTTTGAACAGTTGTTATCGTTTACATGCATACTAGTATGTACTAGCAATGTTTCATTTTTTGTTGCTATCTCATTGTTTTCACATGCATGAAACTGTTTTGCATGAACGGTCGCTGATTCGGCGACTTGCTTCATCCACATGCAGGTTGTTCTGTTTTCTGAATCTTTCATTCAATGTTTGCATACACGATCAATCAATTATGCTTACACTCAGTATCGCCATGCATTCACTTTCAAATTTTCTTTCAGTTGCCCATCAGCGAGTCTGGTTAGCCTTGGCCCGGACTTTGCCTCACCAAGACAACATTGTGCAATCCGAAGAGTGAAGGCTCTGTCTTCATCTCCAGAAATGCACATTTATGCCCAGTAACTATCCTCTAGGACTGATTTGTGCATTTCTAAGGGACAGTGACTGCTGGCTTAGAAAATTTCACAATGTCGTCATTGAGCCTGCAATCATTGCCAGCTGGAATTACGCAATTCCAATAGTCAACAATCATCCTGGATTACGCATTGTGCAAATGTTGCAGCTAGTCAGCCTCCCCAGATAGTCCAAAATTCTTTTGTGGAAGTCTGGCAGCGAGTTTCCCAGCCTCCCAAAAGAAATTGCGCAATATTTTCCTATAAATCCCTAGGTATGTGTTATGTCATTCTGGAATTTGCTTTGGTTTTCGCTAACAAATTTCTTTCCATGTATGTCGCTTTGTCTCCAGAATTTTTATGTGTTCATCTGCCTCTTAGCAGTACATGATCAATGGCCTCCAAGAGAGCAAGATCAAAGGACACTAACGAAAGTGCAACTGGAGCAACAATTGAGCGAATGTCCTCAAGTCTATCGATCTATGAAGTTATGAAGATTTTTCTAGACAAGGACATCAAGCTGAAATGGAAAGAGGTCAATGAAGCATTTACAGGCACATTTGAGGAAGACCTCGAAGACCACCAGGTGCATGTGAACATTCATAAGTCTGACTTTTACTGGATTGCATGCAGATACCCCACATTCCCATGCACGTACATGATACACTGATCCTCTCGCACACTCATCCCAAGACGATGAATTTGAGAAGTATCAGCGGGACGAAGATTGCAACCTTCTTGGCACATGATTATGGTGAGATGTATCATATGTCGGAGCCCGTGATGATCATGGAGACCCCCTTCAACCTACCCAACAACAGTGACAACTCCAGAGACATTATGAAGAATTGGGTAAAGGAGTCAGCTAGATTCAGGATGACACCTAACCAGGTCTACAAGATGAAGATACTGTGGAAAGTGTATCAATACTTGGTCATATTTGCATGTGGCCAAGAAAGCACGGAAACCTTCCCACAGAGTTGGGTGATCGCATTGGATCAATTGGCTAGAGAAGGAAAACCATGTAACTAGTCCGGCATGTTGGCTCATTAGCTGAAGGAACATGTAGCAAAGGCTTGACAGTCGCCTGAAGAAATGCAAGCAGAGGTCTACATGTTTGCCTACATCTTAGATGCAATCTGTGCTCGACAAGAGTTCACAGGCTTAGAGTGGGCATGATCACCGACAGAGACTACTTTGAACACGTATTGTAAGTTGTTTTCCAAATGCAGCTTCAGAGGAGTTATCACATGGTTGTTCGATCATTTTGTCACCCCAGTTTACAAGATGATATTCGAACAAGATCCACCTTGCATGTAGAAGGCAACAATGGATGCACCGATAGACATTGCTTATTGGTATGCCTCACCGTCTGACACCTTCATATGAATGTTCAGAATGGAGAAGCCTCTGCATGTTCTACTGAAATTTTCCTTGGACATACTCGTCATGCAGGAAGTAGCATATCACATATAGGTAGGATTAACAGCTAGACTGCACCGGAAGAAGAAGGCACCTTGGCCCGCGCTTCCATTGCGGATTGGGTTATATGAGATCCAAAGTTTCAACCAAGTAGATGTCGAAGAAAAACATATGAAGAAGTACTCATTCGACCTCCGAAGTTACAATCTGTATGACCCACATTGTCTTGTGAAAGATCACTGCACCAGAGTATAGTTCAATTGGATCCACAAGGCATTTCATTGGGCGAAGGAGGACCCATGGAGATATTGGGTGGAGGAGGACCTCCAGACTCAATGAACTGGTCGGCTTCACTGTGGAGTGGTTAGCGAAGTAACGTGAAGCAACATCTCAGAGAGCACCAACACCAGAAGCAACAGGAGTAGCAAAAGTAATCATACAAGTGCATGGCAAGGGCAAGAGGAAGATTGTCGATCACATGGAGGAAGAGAAAAGCTGCAAGTTCTGAGCATATCCACTTGTGGAGAAAGAAGCTTTTCCTATAGAGGCAAAGAGGCAACAACGCGACAAGCAAATCGCACAAAGGGAGAAGGATAAGAGAAGAATGGGGGAAACAGAGAAGGAGTTGCATGACTTGAAGAATCAACTCCGGAAGGAACAAGAGCTGCACAAATAGGAGAGGGAAGCGCAATAGCAACAGGTACAACATGGGGCACAACATGTGCAAACGGATGAAACAATGTTCGTATAGGTAGTGGGCTCATCAGAACAACTGACATCAGGCAGACAGAGTGAACCATTGCAGGAGCATGACTTTGCTCATGAGATAGAGCAAGCACTTCAACAGTTGGATATAGATATGGAGCAACGAGAATTAGAACATGACATCGACCTCATGCCTCACCACCAAGAGGTCGACTTACCCGCTTCACTGCATCCAAAAGATGAGAAAGTCTCAAGTGACTAAAGAGGCACTGAGATCCTTGGAGATCAGCCAGAATGAGAGATGCGCAACATCTCATTCGGCGAGTCTCAACATAGATTTTCGCAGTCTCACAGAGTGTCGACTCCGGATGATCACACATCTCCTGCGCAAGTTGAGGAACAAGTGATCGTGTCTCACATGTGCAAACATCCAACAACCTTGGCCGATGCTACTTGGCCGATGCTACTAGAGTGTATGCTGAAGCCACTAGCTCAAGTGTTCACTTTTTGATAGCTGAGAATGAGCGAATGGCTAAGGAACTACAAACGGCCAAGAAAAGGAGGAGAGTTGGTGAAAGCGTCTGCCTGAGCTAAACTGAAGAAGGCAGTACTAGATGAAGTATTGTCCCTTGACACAGTTATGCGAACATTGTACTCCAAGTTTGGTACTGTGCACAAGGCAATCATCCATCCCAATGGATGGCAACTGCGATGTGTTAGAAGAGCATGTATCTTGTAAACTTGCATGCTTCTGTTGATTATATGTAAACATGGATGATGAGATACAAGGGAGCCCCACTTCACTTGCCTAAGATGATTAAGGCTAGAGCGGTTGAGTTAAAGGCACGTATTCGGAGTCAGATTTGGAACTATGAAGAGCTCCCATTTGGAACTTATTAATGAAATGAAAAGTGAAAATAGAACTTATTAATGAAATGAAAAGTGAAAATATGAATGGAAACACACACATAGAAATATTGCAAAGAGCACAATAATACCATTAGAAACAAACTATGAAATATCCCTTTAACTTAATTTATAATTTTTCTATCAAAACTTCTTCAGAAAATTTCCATAAATAAATTTGGCAAAAAGTTTAATAAATTCCAACAAATTTGGACAACCAGTAATCACAATTTTTTTATTGAATAATGCCACAACAAAACCCAATCAATTTATTAATAATATTGAGGAAGATTGACATCAATTTATTTTTGGAAAAATTTAGAAATTTGACAATTGGAGATAATTTGGCCTCCTTATGGGAATTCTATGGCTAGGCCAATTTGGTTGGCTCCAATTTTGCCTCTTTAAAATTACTCTGGCTAGAAAAATTTGTTATGAAACTAGCTCACAAAAAGATAGAAAAGATAGATAAAATCCTTCAAAATAAGCCTCTTTGAGGGGGCAACCTCCTTTACATTACACAAATGAACAATTCTTGGATGATACAGATGACAAGACCTCCTTTCTATATATAGGAGTCTAAGGGGTCATAATATAATCAGAGCCGAAATAACAATAATAATGTAAGGGCACAATAATAACAATAGTGGGCTTCTATGAGGCACAATAATAACAATATGGGGACTACATGGGCACAACAATATAAGAAGGGGGTTGTACTAATAACAATAAGGGGTTATACTAATAGTATAGGGACCTAACATGCACCTCTCCTTCAAAATGTGTTGTCCTCAACGCTTGAGTAGTTCTTAATGCTTTTGTATAAAAGTTCTTATTCTCCCATGTGGAATCTTTAGCGGGTAAGTTCTTCCACTTGATGTGATACTCTAAAATTGATCGATTTCATAGCTGTTGGGTTCTTGTTTCTGTGACTGCTCCAGGTTCCAATATGATTTTTCCTTCCTTGTCAAGTTCTGGCAATATTGTTTGAACTGGGATCTTCTACAACTTTTGAATGAGTGGCCAAACTTCTTCATCCTTCTTCCATTCATCCCTTGCTTCATGTATCTAATCTGGTTGGATAATAGAAATAGCAGAAAGCAATGCTTCCACATCCTCATCTTTTCTTGAGAGTGCATCTGCAACAACATTTTTCTTACCTTTTTTGTAGATGATTTCAAAGTCATAACCCAACATATTTGTGACCCATTTTTTCTGTTCTTCTAAAGATAATCTTTGTTCTAAAAAGTATTTAAGAGTATCATGGTCCATTTTTACCTTGAAGTGTCTTTTCATTAGGTAAGGTTGCCATTTCTTAAGTGCATGTAGTATTGCTAACATTTCCTTCTCATAAATAGTTTGCTTGAGATGTAGCCATAAAAATACCCAATCACCTACATCAAAACTTATTTCACTGCAATGTTGATCTGCCTGTTGTTTCATTCGATTCTGCACCAAACTGGTGTTATCCTTTAAAAGTTGGAGAACTTGTTGTTGATGTTCGATGTGATCTTTCAGTGCTTGAACCTTTTTCTTCTTGATATGTCCTTCTATCTTGAGAGTTTGAGGAGTGGTAATTTCTTCCAATGCATTACAAGATATGATCGGGTTTATTCCTTGATGCTCGATGTGATCTTTCAATTCTTGAACATTTTTCTTCTTGATATATCCTTCTATCTTGATAGTTTGAGGAGTGGTAATTCCGGCCAATGCATTACAAGATATGGTCGGATTCATTTCTTCTTTCTCGATGTGATCTTTCACTTCTTGAACCTTTTTATTTTTGATATGTCCTTCTATCTTGAGAGTTTGACAAGTGGTAATTCTTGCCAATGCTTTACAAGATATGGTTGGATTCATTTCTTTTTTATTTGGGGTTGGTTCCTGGTGTATATCCTCTTCTTTTGATGTTTCTTGATCCTCTTCTTCCTCCTCTTCACAATCAATGTAAAATAATTTCTTCTCGGCACACTTATGACCTTTGATATCACAATTGTAACAAAGTCCTTTTGCTCTTTTTTCTTCCAATTGTTGTGGTGTCAACCTTGTAGGTTGTGGAAGGATAGGAGAAACAACACTTCCATCTTTATAGATGTGAGGGGTAGAATTCTTTGTTGCTGTAATTTTTCTTTCCACTTTTCTTGCCAACCTGAATGCCTTCTCCAATGAATCAGGTTCCCAAAGACGAATCTCATGTTGAATGCTATCCTTTAAAGTCCCTATGGAGACATCAATCCTCTGCTTCTCTAGAATATCATTTTCCCTTACATTCAATTTTTTAAAGTCCTCAGTGTGCTCTGCCATTGAAGACTTTTGTTTGAGATTCATCAATTGGCTAAAGAAGGTGTTTCTCTTTGTATCCTCATAATGTGCTATCATTTCCTCCGTGAAAATTGACCACGTAACAAGTGGTTTACGAGAACAAAGCCCTTTATACCATAAAAATTGATCCGGTTCTAAATAATCAAATGCAATACGTACCTTTTGCAACAATGGTACACCATGTAGATCAAAATATTTCTCCATCTGTAGTATCCAATTTACCGGATCCTTTCCATCAAACTTCCTCATATTGCCTTTTCTTGATTTTAGGAGCTCGATCTTGAAACAACTGTAACTCTGTAATTTCCAATCTTCCAATTCTGAAATCGCGACCTGAAGTAGCCCTCTGTGTCCTCTTTCCAATGCCACCAGTCTGATTTAAATTGGATTCTATGCATAATCTCCCAAGATGACCTGATTATATACCTTTTCAGAAGAGCGAACTTGTATGAAGTGCCATGTGTCACTGTTTTGACCTTTGGATCTGAAATATATACACAAAAAACTACAGTCTGTCCTCTTTCTCTAACTCCTTACGAAATTTCAATATTATGCTCAGAGAGAAAGTTATGATGATTTTCCCAAGTTCACCTGTTTAAGATGTAATTCGAGAGTCTGCAAAAACCCTAACTTCCTAAGATCATATATTTGAAAATATAGCGAGACAAGATCTAAAATTCGGACTTGAGGTTCAGACCACTTTCTTCACAAATGGTTTTTTTTGTTACCTTCTGAAACTTCGTATCGAACAAGTTAGTTTTAATCTAGAGCGGGAAGACTCACAGAGATGTCCAGGGGTAGACTTGTGTTCTTGTTGTCCGATGGGATGCTTTTGTCTTTATTGCTCACAGACGTACGTTTAGTTGTAGCTGCCTTCCCGGACTTGCCTTGTGTTTTCTGTGTTGAGCTGACTGGTGGATCAACTATTCTGAGAAGATGTTGTCTTACCTTTTCTTTCGGTATCTCAAAAACAATGGGGGCCTCTTGAATCTTGAAACTATATCGACTGTTTTTCTTTGGGGCCGGACGATCGCTTAGAGCCTCCTTCTTAGTGGTTGTCTTCTGTGTTGATCTAAATATGATCTAAGGTTGTGATTGATGTCAACCCAAGCAGCACCAAGGATGAACCTGAACTTCCATGGCACATTGGGCATCATCATTCATGGTTTCTCATCTCATAACCATTATAGGAATACTCTACTCAAAATTATATTTCTATCGGTATGTAGTTATCCTCGTAATTCCTCACGGTTTGTAAGTTATTCAAGATTGAAGTTAGTAACCCCAATTAGTGGGCTAAAACCCCATGGAGTTGTGGCATGGCATTTATCATTGATTTTGGTCATTGAATAGTCAATAATTAATAATTTTTTAAGCTCCTAAAATCTCTCCAACATTCTCTATAGAAGCCCCTCTCAACTTTATAAAAAGAAATCTGATATATCCTCCAAAAGTAGTGATCGTGGAATTTTCACTATAACTTTATTTATGTGAAGTATTAGATGCTGAAATTAAAACCAATTTGAGAAGAAATCTCGATGAATGTTGTGACCGAATTTCAGATCTTGGTGCGCTATATTTTTGTAGATATGATATGTGGAAGTTATAGTTTTTGCAGGCTCCTGAATTTCGTTTCAAAGAGGTGACCTTGGGAAAATCGTCATAACTCTCTCTCTGAGAAGTGGATTAGAATTTTGTAAAAAGTGGCGAATAGTGCATGGAATTTCATTTTCTATGTATCAATTTCATATTTGAAGGAGGAAACAATGACATGTGACACACCGTACAAGTTTGCTCGACTGAACTAGTCCATAATTAGGTCATTGTGAAAGATTGGGCATAACTTTGCCTTGAAGAATCCAAATCGGATTAGAATTGTGGCATTGTAAATAAGACTCAGAGGGCGACCATAGGGCTGAAGAACACATATTGGGGATCTAAAATCACAGACATACATTAGATTCAATTTCATGCTCCTAGAAGGCAAGAAAAAACTAGATCAAGTGTTATCAAGGGGTGCAAAGGACCAGCCTTTCTAGGGCAACAAAGAGAAAAGTACAGAAAAATGATGCAGTAGAGGTAAGCTCTAGGTAAGAATCTTCTGTATATGCATGTTCATCTCTTAATTTAATTAGGTTATTGTATTCTAATTTGTTGTTTTTGTTTAGCACTGACATATTCTCTACAGGATGAGGTAAGTTTTGCTATTATCATGTCATGGGTATTTCCTTGAAGACTTTTTGCAGGTATTATATATTCATCAAGAGAAGACTCAATGCATAATCTAATGTTCTAAAGAGTGATAAAGGGTAGCATGAAAAGAGAAGCAATCAAGGTGCAGAAAAACAGAAATAAGTTCACCACATGAAGTCTTCAAGTGGGCAGCACTGCATATAGTCTTTCTAAATGTATCATTGTACATAGTCATTGTAAAAGCATCATTGTAAAAGTTGTACAAGTGTCTATCTACCAAGAGTTGAAGAGGAAGTGTTGGGAGGTCTAGGATAATCATTAGGTGGTTGTGTCATAGTTGGGGTTATGGTCTAGTGTGTCTTCTTCTTCTACATCATTCTATATCATTGTAAAGTGGACCATTTTTTCTGGTACAGGAGTCCACTCTTCTTTTATTCTTCTATAGGGTGGTGTTGGTCTGGTGCATGAGGTCACCCACAGGTTCAAGCCTGTGAAAACTTCAGGGTGGTAGGGTGGTGCTAGGGTGAATTGTAGCTCATTAGGTGTTGGGGCATCCGTTCAGTTGACTACTAAAGAATCTCGGGCGTTGAAGCATCCATCCAATGGGAGCTGGAGAAGAATGCTTTTCTAGATTCTAGGAAGTTGGAGCTTTCTTTTCAATTGGAGTTGAAGATTAAAGAATTATTAGAAAAGTGTTCAGGTGGTTTTTGTCTCAGAGGGGGTTTCCACCTTAAAAATTGTGTGCATTTGTGTTCCTTTTGTTTACTGCTATCATTGTACAAACACTGATAATAATTGAAGATTAACTAATTCTCTGAAAGATTAATGATAATACTAATTGAAAGGAATACTGATTCACCCCCCCAATATTTCCAACATTTTGGCTAGCATTATCACATTGATACATGTTGATTACATACCCAACACTTGGAGCTTCATCACATGGAACAACTTTCCCTTCGTCTTCACCCATAGGCTCAACCTTCTCACTAGCCATAAATTAGCTAGTCAACTGTGTAGCCAGGGCACTGTTGTAGCGATTACAACCACCCTCCAAAATTTTTCCTTAGCTTTGTTTTGGAGCCTCGCTACCAACCATCCTTAGCAACATGTCTTGCACTATCAAGTACAAAAGCTTCAGTGGTTTTCTAGCAGCATGACATCCTGTACCTGATAACTTGTTGTATTCCCCTCACAGGCTACTTCCCTGGTCTTGGTCCTGCTGCAGGTTGAGAAAATCCCTCAAGAAATTGTGCAATTCTAGAAGGGAACCTGTTATGAAACCAGCTCAAGAAAAGATAGAAAAGATAGATCAACGACTTAGAATTCAGCCTCTTCGAGGGGGCAACCTCCTTTACATTACATAAATGAACAATTCTTGGATGATAC
>APFE031266917.1:59833-113429 GCA_000404065.3 Pinus taeda | reverse complement strand
ATGAACAATTCCTAGATGATACAAATGAAAAGACCTCCTTTCTATATATAGGAGTCTAAGGGGTCATAACATAACCAGAGCCGACATAAAAATAATAATGTAAGGGCACAATAATAATAATAGTGGGCTTCTATGGGGCACAATAGTAACAATATGGGCACTACATGGGTACATCAATATAATAAGTGGTTTGTACTAATAACAATAAGGGGTGACACTAGTAGTATAGGGGCCTAACAGAACCAGTCTTCCCTCCATAAGTTGCGAAATCCTGATTGGCAGCCTATTGGGCTCACGAATTGCGCAATTCTGGCAGTCAACCTTCCCTGGAAAAAATACAAAATCTGACCCAGCAAGACTACTCAGCCCAAAAATTGCGCAATTCTGAGCAACAGTCAGTAGCTCAGCCCAAAAACTGCGCCATCCCTCTGGGAAGCTAGCTCAACTCCCTCCCAGAAATGCACAAATTTCTCCCTGAGTCAGAGAGGCTGTTGCATGTGCCATCGAGTTGACCAGTTCCACCTGGGACCAAGAAAACTTGACTTGCATGCATCAGCTGCTTTTTCCTGAAATAGAAAAAGCAACATGAAAAAAGCATCCCTAGATTTTAGGGAGCTATTTTTAGCAGCTGGAGGTTACATGCAAAGATTGTTTTAGAATCTTTCCTCCAAGTGTCATTTTTTCCTAGATTTGTGGCATGCGCGTCATGAGCATCAAACTTATTTATTTGACACTTCAAATCTCACTTCTTCACATCGATCCTGGAGCTCTGACATCCCACAACACATCTAGAAGTCTTCAGCACATCCATCTCCGCTATTTCTGGGTAAGTCCGCTTAACTTGTCTTTTGTAGAATTTTTGTCACTTTTTGTGTTTTGACTTATGTGAGTGTTTCTTGCTTGATTTCTATGAACACTTGTTGTCATTTGCATTCATACGAGCTTGTACTAGCAACATTTTAGTTTTCTTTAGCATCTCACTATTGTCACATGCATGACACTATTTTTCACGAACGGTTGCGGATTCGGTGACTCGCTTCACACACATGCATGTTGTTGCATTTTGCATGCACGATCATCCACTCTTTCTTACACTTAGTGTTGCCATGCATTCACATTCACATTTTCTTTCAGTTGCTTGTCAGCGGGTCTGGGCCACCTTGGCCCAGAATCTGCCTCACTAAGACAACATTGCACAATCCTAAGAGGGAAGGCTCTGCCTTCCTCCCATAAAATGCACATTTCTTCCCAGTCACTATCCTCTAGTCTTGCATTGTGCAATTCTGAGAGGTAGTGAATCCTGACCTAGAAAATTACGCAATGCAGTCATTAGGCCTGCAACCCTTTCTAGTTGGAATTGCACATTGCACAATTCCAGCAGCTAGCAGGCCAGTATGGATTGCGCATTGCACAATTTCAGCAGCCATCCAGCCTCCTAGCAATCTAGACTGTCTTTTGCGTAGTTTCGGCAGCTAGTCTCCCAGCCTCCCAAAACAAATTGCGCAATCCTTGCCAGTTAATCCCCAAGTATGTTGCATGTCGTTACTCAAGTTTGCTTTGGTTTGAGCTGATAGGTTTCCTTCCATGCATGTCGCCATGTCTCTAGATCTAGCAGGTGTTCGTCTGACTCTAAGTAGTTCTGGATCAATGGCCTCCAAGAGAGCAGGATCAAAGGACACTGACGGAAGCACAACTGGAGCAGCAATTGAGCGAGTGTCGACAGGTTTTCTGATCTATGAAGGCACCAAGCTGATTGTAGACCAGGACATCAAGCTGAAATGGCAAGAGGTCAGTGATGCATTTGCAGGCACATTTGGGGAAGACTTCAAAGGCTGCTAAGTCTATGTGAACATTCACAAGTCCGGCTTGTATTGGATTGCATGCAGGTATCCTGTGTTCTTGAACATGATACATTGGATCATCTTGCACACTGATCCCAAGACGATGACATTGAGCAGTGTCAGTGAGACAGAGATTGCTACCTTTAGGGCTTAGGATTATGAATAGATGTACTATATGTCGAAGTCAGTGATCACCATGGAGACACCCTTCAACATACCCAACAACAATGCCAACTCCAGACATATCTTGAAGAAATAGGTGAAGGAGCTGGCCAAATTTAGGATGACATCCAACCAGGTTTACAAGACAAAGATACTGTGGAAGGCGTATCAATACTTGGTCATCTTTGCATGTCGCCTGTATGGCCAAGAAAGCACAGAGACCTTCTTGCAGAGTTGGGTGACCGCATTGGACCAACTGGCCAGTGAAGGCAAAGCATGCAATTAGTCTGACATGTTGACTCACTGGCTCAAGGAACCGGTAACAAGAGCTTGATAACCACCCAAAGGTTAGAAAGCAGAAATATACATGTCTGCTAATGTCTTGGATGCAATTTGTGCACGTCAAGAGTTCCCGAGCTTAAAGTGGGCATGGAAATCGGCGAAAACCTCTATGAACACTTATTGTAAAATGTTGTCTGAATGCAACTTTAGAGGAGTTATCACATAGCTGTCAGGTCATTTTGTCACCCCTGTGTACAAGATGATATTTGAACAGGATCCACCCTGCATGTTGAAGGCAGCAATGGAGACATTGATGGATATAGAAGATTGGTATGCCTCACTGTCCGACACCTTCATACGGATGTACAACACAGAGAAGCCTCCGTATGTTCTACCGAAGTTTGCCTTGGACAAGCTCATCATGCAGGAAGTATCATACCACATCTTGACAGGTCTGTCAGCTAGGCTAGACCAGAAGAAGAACACACCTTGTCCTGCTTTGCCATTGTGGATCGGGTTATACAAGATACAAAATTTCAAGCATGTAGATGTCGAAGTAGAGGAGATCAAGAAATATCCATTTGACGCCTGAAGCTACAATCTGTATGACCAACATTGTTTGTAAAAGTTCACTGCATGAGAGTACAGTTTTAGTTGATCCACGGGGCGTGTCATTGGGTGGAGGAAAACCCATGGAGATATTGTTACAACTTCTCCAGGCCCAATGAACCAGTCGGCATCGCTATGGAATGGTTAGCAAAGCAGCATGAAGCAGCATCCATGAGAGCACCAGCAACAACAGATGTAAACATACCGGCGCGCAACAAAGGCAAGAGGAATATTGCCGACAACGTAGAGGAGGAACAAAGCTGCAAGTCCTGAGCAGACCCACTTGTGCAGAAAGAAGCTTTGGCAATAAAGGTGAAGAGGCAACAACACGACAAGAGAAACACACAAAGGCAGAGAGAAAAATGAAGAATGTAGGAAACAAAGAAGGAGTTGCATGAGTTGAAGGAGCAACTCTGAAAGGAATAGAAGCTGCGCAGACTAGAGAAGGAAGTGCAGTAGGAATAGGTACAGTAGGGGGAACAACATGCAAAAACAGATGAAACTGTGCTCGTACAGGTAGTCGACTCATCCAAACATATGGCACCAAGCAAACAGGGCGAGCAGTTGCAGCAACAGGACTTTTCTCAAGAGATTGAACAAGCACTTGAGAAAATGGATACGGATATGGAGCAATAGGGGTTAGAGAAAGATATTGAACTCATGCCTCACCACCAAGAGGTCGACCCACCAAATTCACTCGATCCAGAAGTGGAGAAAGTCCCAAGAAACCAAGGAGACACTGAGATCCTTGGAGACAATCTGGAGGGAGAGATGCACAACATATCATTCGAAGAGTCCCAACATAGAGTTGTGCAATCTCGTAGAGTGTCAACTCTGGATGATCACACATCTCCCACGTAGTTTGAGGAATGAGTGATCGTGTCTAATGTGCATAAGCATCCAACAACATTGGTTGATTCTACTAGACCATAGGTCGAAGCCACTAGCTCGAGTGTTCACTTTCTGATAGTAGAGAATGAGTGAATGACTAAGGAGTTATAGATGACCAAGAAGGGAGGAGAACTAGTTACAACATCCGCCCGAGTAAATTTGAAGAAGGAAATACTGGATGAAGTATTGTCCCTTGACATAGTCATGCGGGTGTTGTATTCCAAGTTTGGTATCGTGCAATAAGGTAGTTTTCCATCTCAACAGTTGGCAGCAGAAATGTGTTAGGAGAGCACGTATCTTGTTGAACGTGCATTCTGTTGTTGATTACATGCAAACATCAAAAATAAGATACAAGGGAGCCCCATTACACTTGCCCAAAATGATGAAGCCCTCAGCGGTCGAGCTGAAGGCATGCATCTAGAGTCAGATCTAGAACTATGAAGATATCCCGCAGCTCATCACTAGTCTACAGGCTTCCCATGTACAAGTATTAAGGAGTATGGATGCTGTTGTGCACGCACATGCGATCCCATCTATTAGGACACTCACCTAGGAAAAGATAAAGGCACAAGCCTGACTGGAACCGGACTCGTATTTTGACGAGTTGATGCGCATAACCACCAGCCCAGACTTGGTGATCAGTGCAGACACCATGCATCAATATGTTGCTAGTCCGACTGCACTCAAGACAATGATGCACATGTTATCAGACGAGTTGGATAGAGGAGCTCGAGCAGTGTACTTGGATGCTATGGAGGCAAGAGTTATTTTCTAGAAATATGTCACCTTAGAGTACACGGACACCATCGTGGACTATCAAGCTTGGCATCATTTTGCTATTGTCAACCACCGTGAAGATGTTGAAGAGATGGTCTTCCCATAGTTGTCCGAGTCATAGTGATGTCTTGCATGGCTTGCTCAAGCCTATTTTTTATCACATGGGTACATGTGTAGATTGTATGTAATGTCTTGTCAAGTGTAAGTTCAAGTGTCGATAGTTGGATGTAACAATCATAGAGTAGATGAAGCGTCATGAGGGTAGATGAACTGTCACAAAGGGAAATGTCAAGGGCCACCCCACCCTTTGCTATATATAGTCCCTCGTAACTCATTGTAGAGGCTTTTGGTTAGCCAAGCTTCCGATAGGAGTATCTTAGAGAAATCTTGGAGAGTATTGTAACGAGCCTTGGCTTCTCCACTGTGCAGAGCTAGTATATCTCTTTGGAGGTGCAAGCAGTAGTGACTGTAATGTTCTGTTGTCAGAATTAGTGGTTTATCATGGTTGTATTGTATGACTGGAAGTTACACTTCTTAATATAATGTAGTCAACATGTTTCATGCATATGTCGTATTGTATTTCAGCTATCTTGTTTACTCTAAATGATATATGTATCTATTTTCTTACACATGCATGTGTAGCTATTTTCTGTATACGTATGTATGAATCTTACTGAAATGTGTTGTTTGTTTAACCATCACTTTGGATTTCTAGCTTACTTGCCTTCCATGTTGTGATGCATCTTTGCTCTTGTGTTCCCTTCTTAACCACATTCTTTCATAGGTTTCCAAGGGGCGCACTCACCTCACTGTCCATGTGTTAGAACCGCTCATGCACCTTACTTGACTTACTGCATATGTCACACCCTTGATACCAACAAGGACATCTTACTTGCCTATGTATGAAACCGCGGTCAAGGCGATACAATACGACCCACTGCTAGGACTCCTACACCAAACGGTCTGAGGTCTAATTGGGACTTCTTACCTGGGAGATCCCCTGACATGTTGGTAGGTACAACACTGTCAACAAATGCTCATTCCTTGGTTCCATCCTTGGCAAGTCCTCTTTGAATTTCATTCTCCATGGAATGTGAAATAATGATCTTTTATGATTGCATCCAGGATGAACACAAGGCTAGATATCTGCGTAGTTTTGGCTGGATGACTGTTGTTGCTTCCCAAAGATGAGTTCTTCTTCTGTGGAAATCTAGGAGGCCTATTTTTCATGGTTGTCTTGCTCATATGTTACTTGAGTTCAGAAACTCCAGTTGTCAAGAACTTGACGAGACGAGTAAGGCTTTCAATTCCACTTGCTTCTTTTTCCTTTGCCTTACTCAAAGTAACCTAAGACCTCATTCCTGTGTCTTTGGAGTCCTTAGATGATTTGTCATCTACAATGACTCCAATAGTGCACAGGTATTTCTCCACATCAATTGCCTCTTGCCAATTTTCTGAAAGTGTTAGTTTCGCAACTCGGTTGACGAACTAAGCAATGCTGGTCAATAATGTAGACATGTAGTAGTCAACTATGATGCAGTCGTGAGGTTTGGTGTTTGCAGTGAACTTGTTCAAGATACGGTTAAATCTCTAGTTAAAATCTTTCACTTTTTCTTTCTTCTGCATCTTGAGACTATCCAACTCTTTTAGCAACATGGCGGGGGTTTTGTCTTCAACAAACTTCTCAAGGAAAATTCTTGAACACTACTCAATTTTGAATGGAGTTGATAGGAAGGTTGTAGTACGATACAACTACTTTTCCATCCAAGGTACATAGAAAGATTCTACATGCAACATTGTCATAACGTACCTAGAGTGTCTGCAGATGTAGGTAGAACATGTCTAGATGATCTTCCGCCTTCACTGCTTTGTTAAGGTCATATTTTGTTAATAAATTATCTGTGTGTCTTGGAATCTTTTGCAAGACACCTAGGAGTGCTAATGGGCCCCGTGTCATCATCCATTGCAGATTTTGGTCAACCATGTTGTCCTCTTTGATGAGCCTTGATATTGCAATAAGAATGCTGCAACTCTTAAGGCTACCAACTTTAATTATCAACCCGGGGTTTGTACAAACTTAAGAGATATTGATACTATATGTGCAACATGCAATGTGTCCTTCCTTTTCTCTCATGATGTAATGGAATGAATATAATAAAATTAGATCCTGAACTAATTGTAGAAAACGAAATGCTCGAAATGGAAACCTTAACCTATTGCAAGAAAGAAAATACAAGGAAAGAAACCAATTCTAATTTCATAAAGTAAATATCATGAAGTAAATGTCAATCATTAAATTTCAAAGAGTTTAGGTCCATTAACAAAGTTCATTGGATGTGGAAATCATCATTGTATTATCTATTTCATAAATCTGTCCATTAGCCCAAATCACTGAAATATTTTGCATGGGTAAAGAGGCAAGTCCTAAGTGGTATTTAGTATTCCTAATCATTTATTTAGAGCCTAGGGGTCTTGATTCAACCCTAAGGGACAATAACCAATCTTCTTGAGTGATTCTGGGCAAATATATACACGTTGGAAAAGTACTATAGGAAACTACAGATTTACTACATGAAACTATAATTCACCGAATGACCAAGAAAATCAAATCCAAATTGGATTGAACAAATTTTGTTATTGACTAGGATGTCTTAGGTCTCCATTCCAAGTGGAATCACTCAAAAAGAACTCTGTTAACCCATGCTAAAAAATAATAGATAATTACTAGTCTAAAATCTAAAATTCGAGAATTAGTGAGCTAGTAAATCTATCAAATTCCTAACGTAATCAAGTGAAAATTCAATGGGGTAATTTTTATTATTAACTAGATTTTTTTTGTGATCTAATGCAAATGGAATCAACTCGATTGAAGTTCATTATCATTCTCCAAAAAATAGCAAAACTTTATTGTTATTTTCCAGAAGATACTTCCAGAAATCTAGATTTGGGAATAAGCAAGCTAATCCAAGTAGCTCAATGATTACTATGATGTTCCAAAGTTTTTACAATGATGAAATCATGCTTGTGATCCTGAAAAATAACTTCAACTATTTAATCCAATCCTACAACAAGAAACCATTAATACTACATGCAGGAATAGAAAAAGACAAGAATAAGAGATACATGTGAATAAGAAGTGAAAAGAAGAAAAGTAAATGATATAAAAGGGCTCTGAGGCTCCTGGGATGGCCAAGCCCAATGAAACTCATAGTATTATGAAGGATACCAATATTTAGAAGCTGAACATGGCACTAATCTTCATTATTTCCATCAATACAATTACATCCCTGCAAGAAATGACAATGAAGCTGCACAAATACGAGTTCTCTCCACAAATAGATTGATAAAAATAAACCCCTAGAGACAGATTCGACTTGGTACTTATACAAAATGATTAGGAATCGTTCCCCATGAAAGGAGGAAGCTTTCCCCACCAAAATCCCTTAATTGGTGGATCTGGTTCCCAATACTAGGAATTTGAAGTAAATGGCAGGGAAAACATTCCTAGATTTTCTCAATCATTGGAGCTCCACAATCTGTGCCATAATTCCATAATATCTTGTTGATTTTTTATTTAATATTGATCCTCCTATAGTAGGGAGCAGTTCCCTATATTATCTCCTCCTCCAAATCTCTGTAATATGCCCAATATTCTCATAATATTCCACAAAATAAATAATATTAGGCACAAATATACAATTATCCATAAAGCTTCCTAATGAGCATATTAAAGTTAAAAATACATTATCTAATACAAAAATATAGGTTTATTGTGTTGAAGGATGGTCATATGGGCCTTAATTTATGTCTAATTTAGAGGCCCATCATACCCCCTGCTGAAAGTGTTGCTCATCCTCTGAGCAACTTAGTGAACTCATTGTGCCTCATTCATGTCCCTGGTGGTGTATCTCGTGCATTCCTCATTCCTTTCTCTTAATAATCTTGGGTGTAAGTTTTGCAAGGACAAACACAAAAATTTAGTTGTTCTTTTCATGATTGTTGAACAATCTTTCAAGCAAAAAAAACATAACTTTCCTCTTTGCAAGTGAACTCTATTGGCTTGTCGATCCATTTCATTCATATCCTCTCCCTTGAAACCTTCATTCCATTTTCACTCATTTTTCCAAAACTGTTTGCGCATAGAAAAAATCACAGTGTTTCTTCAGACCGTTAGCCTCCTTTCTTCCCCTTATTTAAGATGGGTTCTTGAATATTTTTTAGTTTGGAAAGGTCTTCCACATCCTTTTCCAACCTCTTGCTACCATTTTCCACCATTTGGACACCTCTGAAACCTTCAAAATCCCTTTAGATGCGAACTAGGACATCTTGTAGTAATTCCTGTAGTAACTACATGAAACCCTGTAGCAGCGAGTTTAAACCTGTTTTGAGCAGAAATGATAGTCTGAGCCGAGGGTAGGCCCTCAACTTGACTTCCATGCTTTTCTCCCCTTTCTATAACATCTTTTAGGCCTTGGACAAAAGCTAGAAATAGTTAGAGACCTCTTGGAAAGCTTCTTTTCATCACTATAGTTTGAGTTCTATTTTTATGGTGAATGCCTTATTGCCTTTTGTTGCCTTCTTATTCTCTTTTGTGGCCTCGATGATTGCCTAATGGCCTAGGAGTTCTCTGTTTTGATTAGGTCTCTCTTAGGTACTGCCATTTTTTTTAGCACAATTTGTTCCTTTCCTCCTTCTTATAGCAACATCTTGCCTTCCTGTAGAAGTCATTCATCCTATTTTAGGGTCTTCTAACTATATGGGAGTGCTGCAAAATGATGTAGAGGGTTTGGAGGATGATGCCAGGGATCAGAGGGAGTAGTGTAGGTTTTTGAAAATGGAGAGGATGTGCTCTGTGTGTTTTTTCAAGAAATTTTCAGGGTGAGACAGAGTGTAGGGTTTGTTCTTGAAAAATATTATTTTTTTCTTATGAAATGGGATGGATGAATTATGGATATGAAGTGGATGGAGGGATTGGAGTGTTGTGGTGACTTGGCCTTTGCAGAATTTTTTTCTTTTAACTGTTGTCTCCATTCCTCAAAATCATAACCCTTCTTAATTTTAAATTTCCACATTGCACGAGAGAAGGAGTGAGCTGCAATTAACTATTTGAAGGTGGCCAAGACTATTGACCCATCCTTAGCTTATAAAACCTCATTTCTCATGAATTGACAACAAAATTCTAACTATAATATGCTCAAGAGAAGAGGTTAAGAATATTTCATATCTGTACCTACCTAATGGTTGTTGGAGAGACATGCATGTTGCTGCTGAGTTGATGATCAATCCATGGTCTTCTGGAGATGATAATTTCCTTTGTTTTCTTCTGCATAGGTCTTCATAGCTTGGTGATTCTAAACCTCTGTCTTCCAGTTACCATAAGCAATATATCTTAGTCAAATTCGGCCTTCTTAGAGTGCTAGGCGTGGCCATGGGTGATGTTCACCTTCCTTATACCTTATTGCACCATTAGACACCATTCCCACACTTTATTTCACCTTTCATACCTTCCTATAACTTTCACCCTGTTTCCTATAGTAAACTAGGACATCCTATAGTACTACAGAAAACCCTCTAGTAGCTTGTTTAAACCCAAATCTCCGAAATGGTATATTGGATTGACCAGAATTTTTTTGATCATGTTGCCATCATCCTTATGCAACTCCCCATAAAAAAACTTTGCAATTGGATGCATGAATATTGAGAAAATTCAAAAATGGTTGTAGGTGATGGAGGTTTATTTCTCGAAAACTATGCACTAGAATTTGCTGAAATTGGTTAGACATGTTACCATCATCCATATGCATCTCCCCATGAAACAAATTTGCAAATGGATGCATGGATATCGAGAAAATGCAAAACTAGATATAGGTGACGAAGGTTGATTTATTGAAAACTGCGCATTGGAATTTGCTGAAATTGCTTGGGCATGTTACTGTCAACCATATGCATCTCCACCTAAAACAAATTGGAAAATGGATTCATGGTTTTCATAATATGACAAAAAGAAATTTCTGCTCTATGTATTTTTGTTTCCTGTAGTAAAACAAAGCCTTCTTGTAGTATTTTAGGACAACAAGGAAACTGAATGGGAAAAGGTTGGTAATGAGGGGTGGATGGTGGAAATAGATGAGGGTGATGGATTGGCATGGTGTTGATGGTGCTGGACCGCCAACATGTCAGGGGATCTCCCCGGTAAGAAGTCCCAATTAGACCTCAGACTGTTTGGTGTAGGAGTCCCAGCAGTGGGTCGCACGGTAATGCCTTGATCATGGTTTCGCACAGAGGAAAGTAAGATGTCCCTGTTGGTATCAAGGGTGTGACATATGCGATAAGTCAAGGAAGGTACTTGAACTCCTAACACATGGAAAGTGAGGTGAGTGCGCCCCTTGGAACCTGTGATAACACAAAGTTAAGAAGGGAACAAACGAGCAGAGATGCATCACAACATGGAAGGCAAGTTAGCTAGCAATCCAAAGTGATGGTTAAACCAACAACACATTTAATAAAGATTCATACATACATACATGCATGCGTAAGAAAACAAATACATATATCATTTATAGTACCCAAGATAGTTGAAATACAATACAACATATGCATGAAATGTGATGGCTCTGTTATATTAAGAAGGGTAAGTTCCAGTCATACAATACATCCATGTCTAATCATTAGTTCTGACAGCGGAATGTTACAACCACAACCACTTGCTCCTCCAAAGAGATATACTAGCTCTGCACAGTGGAGAAGCCAAGGCTTGTTACAATATTGTCCAAGCTTTCTCTAAGATATTCCAATTGGAAGATTGGCTGACCAAAATCCCATACAATGAGTTATGAGGTACTATTTATAGCAAAGGGTGGGGTGACCCTTAACATTCCCCTTTGAGACCGTTCATCTATCCTCATGACTCTTCAACTACTTTATGACTGTTACATTCAACTATCGACACTTGAACTTCCACTTGAAGGGGTGTTACATTACAATGCACATGTGCCCATGTGAGACAAATGGCTTGAGCAATCCATACAATAATTCACTAAAACTCGCACTGTTGTGGTGAGACCAACTCTTTGACATCCTTGTGATGGTCGAAGGTAGTGAGTTGATGCCAAGCTTGGTCATTCATGATGGTGTCCGTGCACTCAATGGTGACGTCTTGCTGAAGAAAATTCTTGCCTTCATTGCATCTGGTGCACTGATATGGCTCCTCTGTCCAAATCACCTGATAGCATGCACATGGTCATCCTGGGTGCGAGCTTACCAGAAACATGTTGATGCATAGTGTCTACGATGCTCTCCAAGCATGTGCTATTGGCCGTGCGCATCAACTTGTCAAAATACATTATCAACTCCAGTTGGACTTGCTTCTTGTCTTTGCCTCGGTGAGTGTGCCAAATGGGTGGGATCACATGCGTGCACACAATGACATGCATGTTGTTGAATTCCCTTGCATGTGATCAACAACACTACTCACCTTGTCTGATCCGTGCCAGCTGTTGGGATGGATGCATAACTTGTATGGGCGCAGTTTCATCCGTCTATGCATGTTAAGCCCCGTGCTATACTTGTTCCTACTACAACTCGTTCTCTCGTCTACGCAACTCCTGTTCTTCCTTGAGTGTTTGCTTTATAACATGCAACTCCTTCTTTTTTTTGTTCTCTGTCTTCGCGTGATCTTCATGTCGCGTCATCACCTCATAACCTCAATCTCCAAAGCTGCTTTCGTCATGAGTGGATCTGCTTTGAACTTGTAGCTTTGCTCTACCTCTATGCTATCAACAACCTTCCTCTTGCATTCATCATGTGCAGGTGTGCTTCCTTCTGCTGTTGCTAATGGTGTTGCTCATTTTGATGTCATTGCCATTGATCTTGATATCCTTTCCATGAACAACTTGATGTCATCGTGGATAGGAAAGTTCATAGACACTTGACCAACTACATCCCTAGTTGCGCTCTTAACAATGTATTTAAATCTGCTCTCCTGGAAGCCATTGTACTTGTGTTGCTGAGACATAGATGAGCACCTGTGATGCCTGGAGACATAGCAACACTCATGGAAAGAAATCTGTTAGTCAAAAACCAAAACAAACTTGAGGACTAACTTGCAACATACCTGTGAGATTGAACGTGAAGGTTGCACAATTTCCACTGGGAGGTCAGGAGACTGATTGCTAAAACTGTGCAAGGCACAGTTCGGGCTGTCAGGAGGTTGATTGGCTATTGGAACTTGCATAATGCATAGTCCAGCTTGACCTGCTAAAGACTGAAACTACGCAATGTGCAATTTCAGTTAGCAGTGACATGCAACCAGCAAACTGCATTGCACATTTTTTGGGCGAGCAGGAAACTACCTCCAAGAATGGTGTAATGCAACCCTGGAGGTTAGTGTTGGGCCAGACTTGTTCAGTTTCTGGAGGGAAGGCAGAGCCTTTGCTTATGGAAATGCGCAGTGCTATTCGGGTAAGGCACGGTCTTGGACAAGGTAGCCCAAACCGGCCGACAAGTGATTGAAAACATGAGAAGTCTGAATGCATGATGAGATGAGTGCAAAGAAGAGTGAGTGATCATACATGCAAACAACAAGTGAAGGATTGAGAAAACGGGAAAGCATGCATGTGTGTGAAGCGAGTCGCTGCAACGACTGTCTATGCAAAAATAATGTCATGCATATGACAGTAGTGAAACATGAACACAAATTGAAATGATGTTTCTACAAGCTAATATACATCAAAACAATAGCAATCACTCACTGAAATCAAGCATACAACACTCACACAAAGTGAAACACAAAAAGTGACAGAAATGCAACGAAAGATATGAAAAGCGGTCTTACCTCAAAACCGCTGAGAAGAATGTGTCATTGAATCCTAGATGCAATGTGGGATGCAAGAGCTGCGAGGTCGATGTGAAGAATGAGATGTGCAATGTCTAGTTGATGAGTTTCGATAAAGTCAACGTTGTGATGCACATGCCACAAATCTAGGAAAAGTGACACTTGGCGAGAGGTTTCTGAAATGATCCTTGCATGTAACCTCCAGATTCTAAATATAGCTCCCTGAATCAAGGGATGCCTTTATATGATGCCTTGGGAGAAGCAGTCCATGCATGCAAATCAATTTTTCTCGGTCCCAGACGGAACCGGTCAACTTGAAGGTACATGCATCGGTCTGCGGGCCTGGGATGAAAATCTGCACAGTTTCTGGGCTGAGCAAAGATGGTTGTCCTAGAGGGATTGCTCAATTTCTGGGCTAAGCAGTTGACTTCTGCCTAGAATTGTGCAATTTTTGGGTTGAGCAGTTGACTTCTACCTAGAATTGTGCAATTTCTGGGTTGAGCAGCTAACTGCTGCCCAAAATTGCGCAATTTCTAGGTTGAGTAGCTAACTGTTGCCCAGAATTGCACAAATTCTGGGCTGAGCAGTTGTGCTGGGCTGGATTGTGCACTTTTTCCAGTGAAGGTTGACAGGAAGGACACTGCAATTCTGGATACCAGCATGCTTCCAGTTAGGATTGTGCAGTTTCTGGAGGGAAGACTAATTCCTCTCTAGAATAGCGCAATTCTTGAGGGAGAGCTGCTTAGCCTGCAGTTGGACCAATTTTGGAAAAACAACTTGTGAGGGCGATGCAACAAGCTATCATGCACAAGATTGAAATCTGCTAGAAAACCACTGAAGCTCGTGTACTTGATAGTGCAAGACACGCTGTTGAGGATGCTTGGTAGGGAGGCTCCAAAAAGAAGCTAAGGCAAAATTTGGAGGGTGGTTGTAGCTACTACAAAAATTGGTGAAACACTGGTGGAAATCCAGCTCTCTGAATGGACCTTGTTCATGAAAAGTAAGTCTAACACCTCTAGAAGTATTGTTCAGTTCTCTGTTCATTTTGGTTTCCACACTTGCTTGATTATAAGAAGTAGCATATGCCAAGCCCTTGGTCGGTCGACACACATTCAAGGGAAAGCCAACACAGTTGTTTCAATTGGGGATGAGGGGTATATTGGTGCAAAAGCAATATAGTCGTCAGAGTTTTAGTTTCATCTCTGGTGTTGCTCTGCTACCAGCAGGCCTTGAAAGTACCCCGACGGAGTCACGCAGGAACAAAAGCATCACTTTGTTGCAAGCGAGCCTGGTCGGTACCTCAGCGAAGTTACTTGCATCACCTCTTTGTGTAGGAAGCCTTTCTCTTCTTTAACCTTATTTATTTTTCATTTTTTTTTTCGAAATTTTTCACATATATATAGTTTTTTTCTTTTTTATTTTTATTTTCATAATTGTGCATAACACTTATTCATTTCAGAGGTAGAAGTGGGATCCCGACATATTGAGATAAGAAGAGGTTGTTCCTTTAGAGAAGTAGTTTATGTATACCTCTGATGTGCTTGTTAAGGTTTTCCCCTCACCTTACTTTTCTTGACTGAGCTAACAAGGATTAACCCAAAAAAAACTGACTAGAGTAGGTGACACTAGTTAGCACGCAAGTGTTGTGTTTTCACCAAGGGTCACTTAGAACAATACATATTATCAATTGATGTATCATGGAATGAAGACAAGAAGTTCTTACATAAAAGAGCGAACAATAGATAACCAAATGTTGATATCTGTACAATTCCTCTTTTACTTTACCCAGCTTGCTTCAAGAGTCACATACGGTCAATGTGAAACTAAATTATGGACAATAACAAGAAAACAAACCAAAAATCAAAGCAAGAAGCAGAAGCAAATGCGAAAGTAGAGCGAGTAAGCAAGCAAACAAGCAAGTAAACAAACACACAAAGAAATAAGTAAACATGCATGCAAGCAAACAACTCAAAGACAAACACTACTTCTAGTCCTAAGCTAATAGTGCACGTGTTGTCTCACATGAAGTGATACTTCCAATGTAGCCATCGACACATTGGTTGATCCTTATTGGTGAAGGCACGTTTTGCGAATATTGCAGTTGCACAAACCAACAAACATGAAAGGTATAACGATGAAGGTAGACACACTCCGAGCTTACAAGCGACCACAAAACAAAGATGAGTGAAAGTGCATTACATGCACTTCGAGGACTTGCCATGGTGTTGTGCTAAACTGCGTGCAGATGTTGAGTGTATGCATTCTCCTAACTGTGACATGCAAGAAAATGTGAGAAAGGTATACCACTTATGTTGTGCATGTGTGTTTCTTGTGTAAGATTCCTCCAACGCATGAGCGATGGGATCGTGTAGTTCGAGTGGAGGAAGTGAAATCTGAGTGTTAGTTTGACCTTGAAGAATCAAAAGGGGTGTCAGGATAAAGCGGATGAGGTGCGGCTGGAAGGGAGTCATCCTTCACCGTGGGTTCTTCTTTAGATTCCTACACACACTCATCATGAATGATGGCATAGGTTGGCTATATAAAACCAACTCTGTCGACAACTTGATCCTCGTTCACAACAGGTGAGGAGTTCGGAATGGAAGAACACAAGACAATACAATTCGGAGGATCAACAGAATGCGGGGATGAAGGTTGAGGGAATGAATCCATGTGACTACCAACAGGCTTGCAAGAAAAATCTGTGCAAATATCAAGAGCAGGAGGGGTGGGAGGATGTGCCAGTTCAACAGATGTGTGTGCATAATCTCCCACATCACTCTGCGATGGTGGAGCTATTTGATGAGGTGAAGTCAGGAAATCACTTGTGACAACAACTGTGCATGCCTGTGATTGCGCAACTCCATTGTTGAAATGTGCTGAGTGGGGTTCAGATGATTTCAAGGATTGCGTATTTTTGGATATGTCAAGAAGATACTCAAATATTCCATATAGAAATTCCCAATCAATTTCATCTTTGGGGAATCGATATGCAAGATTACAAAAGCGTGTGTAAAATTGTTCAATGGATTCATCGGGTGCTTTTTGTAATTTCAGAATTTCTTGATTGTGTGATTTATGGTTAGAGTGATTGAAATCACGGTCTATCTCTGCGATCAGATGAGCAAAAGAATGAATATATTTTTCAGGTAGCATGGCACACTAGTGCATTGGGTGCCCTCGAAGCGTGTAGACGAACAATGCACAAATCATGTATTCTTCAAAGATTCCATGTCTTTCACATGAGCCTACAATGTCGACCGCGTGCCTAACCAAGGCTACGTGGCCTCCACCATCATATGTTTTATGTGACAAGTTATCTGAGAGATTTTCTGAGATAATGAAATCATTTCCATAAGACATACACTCCAGTAGAGAAACTCTTTAGTTAGTCATGATAGATATGAAGAGATTCAAAATAGATGCGAGGACTCAGCTTGTCATTTGGCCCTCCTTCTTGTGCCAAAATGTTGACGGTGTTGGACCCGCCTAGATGTCAGGGGATCTCCCCAGTAAGAAGTCCCAATTAAACCTCAGACCATTTGGTGTAGGAGTCCCAACAGTGGGTCATATTGTAATGCCTTGACCGCGGTTTCGCACAGAGGCAAGTAAGATGCCCCTGTTGGTAGAAAGGGTGTGAGATATGTGGTAAGTTAAGGAAGATGCATGAACGGTCCTAACACACATAAAGTGAGGTGAGTGCACCCCTTGGAAACCTGTGATAACACAGATTTAAGAAGGGAACACACGAGCAAAGATGCATCATAACATGGAAGGCAAGTTAGCTAGCAATCCAAAGTGATGGTTAAACCAACAACACATTTAAGAAAGATTCATACATACATATATAGAAATGGCTACACATGCATGCGTAAGAAAACAAATACATATATCATTTAGAGTACTCAAGATAGTTGAAATACAATACAACATATGCATGAAACTAGGGAAAATTTTAAGGATGGAAAAGTACCTTGAAGTTTAAAAACATTGGCAAATCTCACTAGTCCCTAATATGAAAACTATTAAATGTTTATTGATGTATTTGTAAAATTATTCAAATATATAATGATTTTATCTATACTCTCTATATAATGTTGGCAATTTTTAAGGTAAAATGATTTTATATTGTAAAATTTGGGTGAATAATTTAAAAAATATGTAAATTGGCGAATCTTTGTTTTGGAAAAATCATGGAAAATTAGCCCAACCTATAAATATTAACGTCTAAAATTTTCCATGCATGAAACGTGTTGGCTCTGTTATATTAAGAAGTGTAAGTTCGAGTCATACAATACATCCATGTCCAACCACTAGTTCCGACAGCAGAACGTTACAACCACAACCGCCTGCTCCTATAAAGAGATATACTAGCTCTGTACAGTGGAGAAGCCAAGGCTCATTACAATACTATCCAAGCTTTCTGTAAGATATTCCTATTGGAAGCTTGGCTGACCAAAAGACCATATAATGAGTTATGAGGTACCATTTATAGCAAAGGGTGGGGTGACCTTTGACATTACCCTTTGAGACCGTTCATCTATCCTCATGACTCTTCAACTACTCTATGATCATTACATTCAACTATCGACACTTGAACTTCCACTTGACAAGAAGTTACATTACAATGCACATGTGCCCATGTGAGACAAAATGGCTTGGACAAGCCATGCAAGACATCACTGACAATCAGGCTGTTATGGTGAGACCAACTCTTTGACATCCTTGTGATGGGCGAAGGTGGTCAGTTGATGCCATGCTTGGTCGCCCGTGATGGTGTCCGTGCACTCAATGGTGACATCTTTCTGAAGCAAACTTTTGCCTTCATTGCATCTAGTGCACTGATATGGCTCCTCTATCCAACTCATCTGATAGCTTGCGCATGGTCGTCTTTGGTGCGACCTGACTGGAAACATGTTGACGCATAGTGTCTATGCTGCTCTCCAAGCATGTGTTGGTGGTCATGTGCATCAACTTTTCAAAATACATGTTCAACTCCAGTTGGAATTTCTTCTTGTCTACACCTCGGTGAGTGTGCCAAATGGGTGGGATAGCATGCGTGCGTAGAATGACATGCATTCTGTTGAATTCCCTTGCATGCGATCAACAACAATGTTCACCTTGTCTACTCCATGCTAGCTGCTAGGATGAATCCATAACTTGTATGGGCGCAGTTTCATTTGTTTGTGCATGTTGCGCCCCCTGTTGTACATGTTCCTGCTACAACTCGTTCTCTCATCTATGCAGCTCCCGTTCTTCCTTGAGTTGTTGATTTAGCACATGAAACTCCTTCTCTGTTCCATTCTTTTCCTTCACGCGATCTTCATGTCTCGCCGTCACCTCATAGCCTCAATCTCCAAAGCTGCTTTGGTCATGAGTGGATCTTCTTTGAACTTGCAGCTTTTCTCTGCCTCTATGCCATCAAATACCTTCCTCTTGCATTCTTCGTGTGCATGTGTGCTACCTTCTACTGCTGCTGATGGTGTTGCTCACTGTGATGTTGTTTCCATTGATGTTGATATCCTTGTCCATGAACAACTTGGTGTCTTCGTGGATAGGAAAGTTCATAGACACTTGATTGACTGCATCCCCAGTTGCGCTCTTAAAAGTGTCTTTGACTCTGCTCTCCTAGAAGCCATTGTAATTGTGCTGCTGAGAGATAGATGAACACCTGTGATGCTTGGAGACATATAAACACTCATGGAAAGCGATCTGTTAATCGATAACCAAAACAAATTTGAGGACTGACTTGCAACATACCTGTGTGATTGAATGTGAAGGTTGCATAATTTCTGGCGGGAGGTTGGGAGACTGACTGCCAAAAATGTGAAAGGCACAGCCTGGGCTGTCAGGAGGCTGACTGACTACTAGAAATGCATAATGCATAGTCCAGCCTAGTTTTCTGAGGACTAAAATTGTACAATGCAAAATTTCAGTCAGTAATGACATGCAACCATCAAACTGCATTGCATAGTTTCTGGGGCTAGCAGGACACTGCCTCCAAGAATTGCACAATGCAAGCTTGGAGGTTAGTGCTAGGCCATAATTTCATAGTTTTTGGAGGGAAGGTAGAGCCTTCGCTTTCGGAAATGCGCAGTCCTATGCGGGCAAGGCACGGTCCGGGTCAAGGCAGGTCAAACCGGCCGACGGGTGATTGAAAACATGAGAAGTTTGAATGCATGATGAGATGAGTGCAAACAAGAGTGAATGATCATACATGCAAACAAAAAGTGCAGGATTAAAAAAATGGGAAAGCATGCATGTGTATGAAGTGAGTTGCTGCAACGATGAACGTCCGTGAAAAAACAGTGTCATGCATGCGACAATAGTGAGACGCGAGCGAAAATGAAACAATACTGCTACAAGCTAGTATACATCAAAATGACATCAATCACTCACTGAAATCAAGTAGACAACACTCACACAAAGAAAAACATAAAAAACGACAGAAACGCAGTGCAAGGCATAAAAAGCGGGCTTAGCCTGAAACAACTGAGTAGAATGTGCCAACGAATCCTAGATGCAATGTGGGATGTCAGAGGTGCAAGATCGATGTGAGGAATGAGCTCTATAGCATCTAGTTGATGAATTTTGATAAAATCGAGGTTGTGGCGCACATGCCACAAATCTAGGAAAAGCGTCACTTGGTGGGAGGTTTCTCAAATGGTCCTTGCATGTAACCTCCAACTGCTAAAAATACATCCCTGAATCAAGGGATGGATTTGCATGCAACCTTGGGAGAAGTAGTCCATGCGTGCAAATCAATTTTTCTTAGTCCCGGAGGGAACCAGTCAACCCTGAAGGCACATGCATTGGTTGGCGGGCATGGGATGAAAATTTGCACAGTTTCTAGGCTGAGAAGAGATGATTGTCCTAGAGGGATTGCACAATTTATGGGCTGAGCAGCTGACTGCTACCCATAATTGTGCAATTTTTGGGCTGAGCAGTCGTGTTGGTCTGGATTACACAACTTTTCCAGTGAAGGTTGACATGCAGGATTGCGTAATTCTGGAGCCCGGCAGACTGCCAGTCAGGATTGCACAATTTCTGGAGGGATGGTTAGTTCCCCTCTAGAAATGCGAAATTTCTTGAGGGAGCTGCTCAGCCTGCAGTTGGACCAAGTTCAAAGAAACAACCTGTGAGGGGGATGCAACAAGCTATCATGCACAGGATGGCAATCTGCTAAACCACTGAAGCTCATGTACTTGATAGTGCAAGACATGTTGCTGAGGATGGTTGGTAGGGAGGCTCCAAAAAAAAGATAAGGAAAAAATTGGAGGGTGGTTGTAGCCGCTACAACACTTGGCGAGACACTGGTAGAAATCCAGCTCTCTAAATTTACCTTGTTCATGAAAATCAAGTCTAACACATCTGGAAGTATTGTTCAGTTCTTTGTTCATCTTGATTTCCACATTTTCTTGAATGTAAGATGTAGCATCTGCCAAGCCCTTGGTCAGTCGACACACATTCAAGGGAAAGGCAACACAGTTGTTTCGATTGGGGATGAGGGGTATATTGGTGCACAATAAGTATAGTCGTCAAAGTTTTAGTTTCATCTTTGGTGTTGCTCTGCTGCCAGTAGGCCTGGATAGTACCCCGACAGAGTCACACAAGAACACAATCATCGCTCCGCTTCCGGCGAGCTTGGTTAATACTCCAGTGAAGTTACTTGCATCTCCTATCTATGCAGGAAGCATTTCTCTTCTTTCACCTTTTTCATTTTTCATTTTTCATTTTTTTTTTTGAAATTTCTCACTTTTTCATTTTTTTATTTTCATAACTTTGCATAGCACTTATTGATTTCAGAGGTGGAAGAGGGATCCTGATGTATTGAGAGCAGAAGATATTGTTCCTTCAGAGAAGTAGTCTATGTATACATCTGGCGTGCTTGTTAAGGTTTCCCCCCTCACCTTACTATGCTTGACTGAGCTGACAAGGATTAACCCAAAAAAAATTGACTATAGTAGGTGACACTAGTTAGTGCGCAAGCATTGTTTTTCACCAAGGTTCACTTCAAACAGTATGTATTTTCCATTGATGTATCATGGACTGAAGACAACAAGTTCTTACATAAGAGAGCGGACAACAGATAACCAAATGTTGATAGTTGTACAAGTCCTCTTATACTTTACCCAACTAGTTTCAAGAGTCGCACACGGTCCATGCAAAACTAACCTATGGACAATAACAAGCAAACAAACCAAAAAGAAAAGCAAGAAGCAGAGCGAGTAAGAAAACAAAAAAGCAAGCAAACAAACACACAAAGAAATAAGTAAACATGCATGCAAGCAAACAAATCAAAAGAAAACACTACTACTACTCCTAAGCTAATAGTGCACGGGTCGTCTCACGTGAAGTGATACTTCCAATGCAGCCACCGGTGCATTGGTTGACCCGTGTTGGTGAATGCACGGTTTGTGAATATTGCAGTTGCGCAAACCAACAAGCATGAAAGATATAATGATGAAGGCAGACACACTCCGAGCTTACAAGCGACCATAGAACAAAGATGAGTGAAAGAACATAACATGCACTCTGTGGACTTGCCATGGTGTTTTGCTACACTACCTACAAATGTTGAGTGTATGCATTCTCTTGACTGTGACATGCAAGAAAATGTGAGAAAGGTAGACCAGTTACGTTGTGCATGTGTTCTTGCTGTGTAAGATTCCTCCAATGCATGAGAAATGGGTGATGTAGTTCGAGTGGAGGAAGTCAAATCTGAGTGTAAGGTTGATCTTCAATGAAAAGTAGAGAGTGATGAGGAGACCTACATGTTTCAACAATTTCTTGATTGGAAGTGAAACCAACCTCAGGATAGTGAGGGCCTGACATAACCATTAGCTTAGGCTGAAGTGCCTCGACAATCTGGGGGTTTTTGACTTTGTTAACAGATAGATCATTATAGACTAGTGTCTTAGACAGATTAACAACGATTGAATCAACATTGTGATCGGATGAAGAAGTGGAGAGATCACAACATCCAAGATCAGAAAATTCAAGATGTTTGTTGGCATCCTCATGATTTGATGAATCGTGCAGAGGGGTAGATGGGAAGCAAGGATGTTCATCCTCTGTGTTTTCATAAATGAAAGATGACAGATTAGACATATTTTCAGAGGAAGATGTGTCCTCTCCACAATGTAATGACAGACTGACATTCGACGTGTCCTGTGAATGAACGAAAGTAGAAACATCCGGAAATGAGTTTTCATAGGGGAAATCAATAGTGGCAGAATGACAAGGGATGTCAGGATAAAGTAGATGAGGCATGGATGGAAGGGAGTCATCCTTCACCGTGGGTTCTTCTTTATATTCCCACACACACTCATCATGAATGATGGCACAGGTTGGCTGTATAACACCAACTCTGTCAACAAATTGATCCTCGTTCACAGTAGGTGAGGAGTCCGGAATGGAAGAACACAAGAAAATATAATGCAGAGGATCAACAAAACGCGGGGATAGAGGTTGAGGGAATGAATCCACGTGACAACCAATAGGCTTGCAAACCAAATCTGCGCATATATCAAGAGTAGGTGGGGTGGGATGATGTGACAGTTCAACAAATGTATGTGCATAATCTCCCACATCACTCTACGGTGGTGGAGCTATTTGATGAGATGAAGGCAGTCAATCACTTGTGACAACAACTGTGCCTGCCTGTGATTGCACAACTCCATCACCGAAATGTGCTAAGCAGGGTTCAGATGATTTCAAGGATTGCGGATTTTCAGATATGTGAAGAAGATACTCAAATCTTCCATAAAGAAATCCCCAATCAATTTCATCTTCAGGGAACCGATATGCAAGATTACAAAAGCATGTGTAAAACTGTTCAACAGATTCAACGGGTGCTTTTCGTAATTTTAGGATTTCTTGATCGAGTGCTTTATGGTTAAAGTGATTGAAAGCACGGTCTATCTCTACGACTAGATGAGAAAGAGAATGAATAGATTTTTCGGGTAGCGTGGTACACCAGTGCATTAGGTGCCCTCAAAGCGTGTAGACGAACAACACGTAGGTCATGTATTCTTCAAAGGTTCCATGTCTTTCACATGAGCCTACAACGCCGACCGCGCGCCTAACCAAGGCTATGTGGCCTCCACCATCATATGTTTTATGTGACAAGTTATCCGATAGATTTTCTGAGATAATGAAATCGTTTCCATAAGACATACACTCCGAAAGAGAAACTTTGTAGTTAGTCATTGTTTAGTCAATTTAGTGTCCTAAATTGCTACATAAATTATCAATCCGGGTATCGTAAAATGATGAAGTGTAGTGCACTACATGTGCTAGATGACCCTTTCTTACCTCAGTATTTTTAAGTTTATGGTTGTTTTGGAGTTTTTGTTCTTTTGATTCCTAATGTTTTGTAATGTAATAAAAATCTTAATCTACTACTGCTAAGAACCTAGAGAAATGAAGTAAGAGTTAAAAATGCTTTAAGGCCAAATTTGGAAGTAAAGTTTTTAAACAAGAAGGTGAAAACAGAGCTTCTCCTCTTGCTATTGTAATTGTTCCAAAATCATGAGCTGAAAGGACTCTTAAAATTGTTGTCTACTTAATTACAAAACCAAAACTTAAGTGAGACAATGGAATTGCAATTATCTACAATAAATCGAAAATGAAATACTGGAGACCAAACTACTTCTGTTGTCTAGTCTACTTGCAAAATTAAAGCTTAATGAACTACTGAATATGGAGTTGTAATTAAACTAAGGGAAAGAAACAAAAATGAAATTGCAACTATTCTATTTGTGAAAGCAAAACTAAATGAAGTATTGTTATCACTCTGCTATATAATTTAGGGAGAATTAACTCCTTATGATAACAACATTTGAGAGATTTCATTCTTCATCATTCTAAAAGAAGTAAACATGAGAATGCAAGCAAAAACTCACTCATAAATAGAACATTTCACCACTTAGTCTTAGGTTCAACCATCAATGAAGGGCTTTTGGAAATATCCATTTAAATCATGAGTTGCTAAATTGATAAGAAAATGGCATTGGACTACTTAACCCAAGAACTAATGAACAACAATTATAATGAAAGATTCATTTATAAATACAATGTTTCACCATTTTACGGATTAACCATCAATGAAAGGCTTTTGGAAACATTCATTTATATCATGAGTGACTATACTAATAAGAAAAAAGGCATTAAACAACTTGACTCAAAATCTAATGAGCAGCGAGAAGTCTCATTCATAAACTCAACATTTCACCATTTAGTTTGAAGATTAACCATTAACGAAAGGCTTTGGAAACATTTGTTTATATCATGAGTGACTACACTAATGAGAAAAAGGCATTAACAACTTAAATTTAAAAAAACTAAGAACTAAGGAACAACAAAAGAAATAAATCTAATTATGCTACTGACAACAATTTAAAAACTACAGCTAAGAAGCTAGAAAATAATGGAAACTAAAGAACTACTCTACGCTGGAATGCAACTATCTTGAGTTAGTGGAAACAAATGACACCAGCCGCAATAAACACAATGTTAAGAAACAATTATGAACATGATAAAAACACCGTAAATATACAACTAAATGAAGAAAGACAACAAATGAAAATATACAGAAATGAAAATATACCCTTGACCACGCAGGGGCCCTCTGCAAGGTCTAGGACTAGCAACACAGAATCAACACTTCACACGCTTTAGGTGTCCATTAGAAAACGAGAGTTTTATAAGAAAAACAGAGCACTGAGTGTCTCAAGCTACAAGCAGAAATTGCACTATTACATCAACAAAAACATGAACTTGTTCTGCATTCCAAACACTAATATTTATAGGAAAAATAAACAATTGTTTGAAGAGAGAAGTCATCTACAACAAACACGTAGACAGGCAGTGTATCCGAAATTTTGTCTTCGGTTGTCTTGAAACATAAATCTCCAAATAGTGGCTATTGGATACTGGTTGTGCAGGTGGAAAACAACATCCTTGGCTTCAAGAGACTGCCTCGAATTCATTTACTAAGAAACGTGGAAAAACAAAGTTCTACTTGCTGTATGTTTCTTTCGTTGACTCCCCTTTGACCGGGGTCCTCCTCGTTGATCTTGGTCAAATGGATAGGATACCATCCATGCTCGAACGTTTTCTCAGCTACCCATATGATCTGTTTCCTCTCTTAGCACCTGTAACCTACAAAGGCGTGAAGATGGCTGCAGAACAACCGGTTAGCTGTGGAATGTGGCTATGTTCCATAGCGGAAAAACAAAAACCTATCCAAATAACAAACATAACAATATAACTTGAAAATCGCTTGAAATATACTCCTCGAGACAATATGCAATGGCTTTTGATGATTTAGGATGCATTTTCTTGGAAGAGCAAAGGAAGAAGGATGAAGAAGTTGCTTGAGAAAGAGGCAATTTTGGAACTCAACATACCCCCACTGCAAGACTATTGCATGTCCTCATGCAATCAAAATTGTAACACCCTCCTTCTACTGCATCTTCTCTGAAACTTCAGCTAGAACATCCAATATTTTCTTGCTTAAGTGAGCTAATCAGAGTCTCTTGTGATGTAGCTGGCTGCTCAAGGTGGGATGAAGTCCCCTGATCTATTGATGTATTCTTCTGCTCCAATGACTCAATATAATCATAAATCTGCTGTTGAACTAGGTTAATCCCTGGAGAGACTCTCCTTGGGTTGCTCTCAAAGTTTTGTTGAGGAGAATGTTGTGGACTTTGCTCAAATGAGGTGTTGTCTTGGGATTGAGTTGGAGTTTCCTCTCCTAAATCTATGAATTGGGCCTCTTTTGACTTTGTTTTCTTCATTCTACCCTTAAGCCTAGAGCTTCTCCTCAAACTTTGTGAGCCTATGTTTTCTTCTTGTCTTCTTTTCCTCTTTTCCTTCTCTTTCTTGGACTGTTCCTTGATGTTGACTAATTTTTCAGAAAGTAACTGCTCCTCCTCTGATGAAGGTTCAGGAGTATGTTGATAGATTTCCTCAACTTTTCTTTTCATTTTTCCTCTCTGTTTTGTTTTCTTTATGATTTATGTTAGAGTTTTAGAGAAAGGCTCTTCCTCACTATTTTCTTTTGCTAAACTTGTAGGAGTGTTTTGAATTGCAAGACTTGTTCTTCTCCTCCTACTCTTTTTCACTATACTTCCTTCAGGTAACTCGGGTGGATCTTGGAAGAAGTTCCTGATCAGAAAGTTTTCCCATGTGTCACCTATATTCTTCAAGTAATATTCAACTAGAATTTTTATGAGACCATGGTGATAAAGGTGAGGTTCTATATCTTCTATTTTCTTATGAACAGTGGTAGACATCCTCCTTAAGCTATTCAATAGAAAGTATGGGAGATTGATGGTTCCGTTTTCAAGAAAGTTCATCAACAACCTTATGTGATACATATATATTGAACCATATCTACCTTCACATGTGACAAATTTCTGCAAAATCAATAGCAAGCTACTCCATTTATCCTTAAGTGCAGAGATGGGAATTCCTCTCTTGAAAATTGAAGTATCCATACCTGGGTTTTGGAGAGTAACTTTCCAAGTCTCATCATGGAATTTTTTATTCTTGAACCACCTCTCTCCAACTTTTAGTAGTTCAGTTGCAGCTGCAGTGAAAGACTCGGTCACCGAAAACTTTATGTCACCAATCTCTACATCCACCCCATCAAACGATTTAGCAAATGACTTGGTGATTTCTTTGTGATGACCATCAAATTTCTCAATAAAACTCAGCCAGCCAGCTTTCTTCAACATCCATTTCAACTGAGGGTATCCCTCCATATATTTCACTCCTATAGGTTTTGTTCTTACAATGGGACCCATTACTCTTTTCTCTGCTTTTCTTCACTGTCTGCGTGTAGAAAACTCCATAAGTAGTAGTGGTATATGGAAGCAAAACAATTACAGAGACAAGAATGGAATATCAGAGTATTGTGGAAAGAAAATGATGGATATGGGAATGGAACATGGAGGGTATATGAAGCATGGAAACCGTATGCATGAAAAAGTGCAGAGGATGTAAGGACTGGTGGTGCTGCATACACAGACTGTATGGAAATAGAGTATTGCCTATACACAGAGAGAACCAAAACCTGAATGAATAATCCGAGTGCTCTTATACATAAGAAGGTTGCGGGAGTAAAAAATGAGAAACTCGGTATAATAAAGGAACAGTAGGGATGTAAAGAGTCGTATCCAACTGGGTTAAGTCACATTATTAGCCGATAAACAGGTGTAACGAAGAAGTACAGTGAAGTATGAGTTAAACTCGGAGATCAAATCATGAGACCGTTAGGCATTAAGTCGGAAGGCATGGTGGAGTAATTAAAACAATCAAATCGCATAATGACAAGTCAAGGAGTAGTGTGATTATTCAAGTTATACAACTTATGTTTTATATTGCTATTTGAAATAGGTTATTATTCTCACCTCTAGAACCATACCTTTCCATTTGTTAGCCTTTTGTTGTTTTTCTTTTTCAGGTGCTTAGGTGTTGATGTTTCTTCAAAAGTTGATTTCTCCTCCAATACCTGCATATGAAATTTATTATGAACTAGCCTTTTTATTTTTTGAGCTAATGATCAAACTATTACTGCAGAGTGAGATTGGCTGCAGAACTGGAACAACTGCGGAATGTAAAACAGTGAATAAAAATATGACTTTATGAATGAATGAAAAATGGAGATGACTGTGTGGATGAAATATGGATGAATGGAAATTAAAAATGGATATGGAAGAAATGTTGAAGCAGAAAAATTTATTGGTGAAATATGGTGGTGGAGTGGAGTGAAACTTGCAGAAATAAAATAGAATGAACTGAAGTAAACCATGAATTTTCAGAATGTACAATGAGTCACTTTTTTTTTGTTTTGGAAAATATAGGGTGTCAGAGTCTTTTGATTTTCACCCTGTATTTTCTGTATAAGGATGCCAATCAGTGATTGGTTTTCACCTTTTTTTATTTATTTAATTTTTATTTTATTATTTTTATTTTTTAATTTATTTAATAATATTATTTATTATAATAAATATATATAATAATATATATATATATATATAAATATAGATATTTTTTTTTTTTTTTTTTTTTTCAGTTGATGAAAAGATCAAAGACTAAGTTGGTGGAGAAGAAGGATTCTTCTTCACCAACTTCATTTCAGAATTATTTTGAAAGATCTTGATAAACTCCTCTTTTGAGATTGGCTTTTGATAAATCTTCAACTTATGCCCATTCACAAGGAGAGGAGTTTGATTCTCAACTATTGTTTTGATTCTTACTGCTTCATTTCTGAAAACTTTTTCAATCTCATATGGCCCAAGCCAATGAGTTTGAAACTTTCCTTGAAAATCCTCAAACTTTGAATCAAATAGCAATGCCCAATCTCCCTCTTGAAGCCTTTTTTCCATGATGTACTTGTCATGCCACTTAGCTCTCTATTGCTGAACTAGACCAGTCCTTTGAACAACTTCTTGGCTGATTTCATCAAGTTCATTTAACTGCTCTAGTCTATGCTTTTGAGCTTTTGACAAATCCATCCCCAACTTGACCACCATCTTGAAAGTTTTGACTTGGAACTCAATGGGGAACAAGACTTGCTTTCCATAAACAAGTTCATAAGGTGTATGTCCTGTTGTGTTCCTCCGTGTAGTTCTATAGGCCCACAAGGCTTCAGGAAGCCTTTCTGCCCAATCTCTTCTATGTAGATGCACAGTCTTGGTGAGGATTACTTCAATCACTTTATTTGTAGACTCCACTTGACCATTTGCTTATGGATGATAGGGAGTGGATTTCCTATGCTTGATTTTGTACTCTTACATAAGCCTATCCATCATTTTGGATGTGAATTGAGTTCCCTGATCTGTCACAATTTCTTTTGGAAAACCAAAGTGAGTAAAAATATCCTCAAAAAGAAAACTAACTACAAAATTTTCATTAGCAAAAGGTAATTCTATGGCTTCTACCCATTTGGTGACATAATTAATGCATACCAATATATACTTTTTCTGCTTGGATGGAGGATTAATAGGTCCAATAAAGTCTAAAGCCCATTTTTCAAAGGGTTCGATAAGTACCTGAGGTTGTAATGGCATCTCATTTGAGAGAGCAGGTTTCCCTACCCTTTGGCAGCTGTCGCACCTTCTGACATATTCTTTAGCATCTCTAAAGATGGATTTCCAATAATATCCTAAAGAAAGGATTTTATAGGATGTCCTATTATCAACAAAGTGTCCACCACACGCTCATCATGACATGCTTTGAGAATATCAGGCATTTCATCTTCCCTGACACACCTTTTGATCATAAGATCTAACCCTATTTTATACAATTCGTTAGAGATCCATGAATATCTTGCACTATTTTGAATAATCTTTCTTTTCTCTCTAGGAAATAAATGTGAAACTTCCCCGTAACCAAATAGTTAGCAACATCTAAAAACCAAGGAGTTTGAGTAGTTACTACAAATAGATATTCATTAGGGAACTTATCCTCAACCGGAGAGTTTTCTTTGATATTCTAAATCCTGGACAAGAAATCAGCAACTGTGTTTTGTTTTCCAGGTCTATCTCGCACAGTAATATTGAATTCTTGCAAAAGTAAAATCCATCTTGTAACTCTGCCATTAGGAATAAGTTTATTCATCAAATATATAATTGCAGAGTGATCTGTATGAACAAAAGTTTCATAGCCTATTATATAATGTCTAAACTTGTTAATTGTGTGAACAACAACTAAGAACTCTTTTTCAGTCACAGTATAATTCAACTCAGTGGGAGTCAAATTTTTACTTGTGTAGTAAATGGCATAAGGAATCAAATATTTTTGTCCCAATACAGCTCCTAGAGTTGTGTCTGAAGCATCTGTAGAAATAGGGAAAGGGAGTTTCCGATTTGGTCCCCTTAAGATAGGTGCTTCAGATATTTTTGCTTTCAAGGTTTCAAATGCTAGTTGGCAATCAGGATTCCATTTGAATTCACAATCTTTTGTAAGCAATTTGAAGAGTGGAGATGCTACTTTGGTAAAGTTTTCTATAAACCTTCTGTAATATCCTATAAATCCTAGAAAACTCCTAACATCTTTTTGGCAATTTGGAATTGGTAACTTAGAGATGACTTCAACTTTAGATTTGTCTAATTTAATCCCATCTCCTGAAATGTGATATCCTAAAACAATACCTTCTGTAAACATCATAAATCATTTTTCATGGCTTAGTGAAAGGTTTGTTTCTTTACATATTTTAAGGACATTTTCCAAATTTTCCAAGGCTTCTTCAAATGTATAACCATAGACTGTAAAATCATCCATATATACCTCTACACAATCATGTATTAGATCAGAAAAAATTCCTAGTATTGCTCTTTGGAATGTTGTGGGTGCATTACATAATCCAAAAGGAAGCACTCGGTAGGCAAAAGTTCCCCATGGACAAGTAAATGTGGTCTTATCTTGATCCTTAGGTGCTACCTGAATTTGATTATAACCACTAAAACCATCCAAAAATGAAAAGTAATTTTTACCTGCTAATGTATCTAATACCCGATCTATAAAGGGCAAATGAAAGTGATCTTTCAAGGTTGCTTTATTCAATTCTCTGTAATCAATGCACACCCTCCATTTACCATTCTTTTTAGGCACAATTACCAAAGGAGAAACCATTGGCTATCTGAGATTGGGTAAATGAAGTTTACATTGAGTAGTTTTTGGAGCTCTTCTTTCACAATCCCCCCAAGATTTGGATTCATTCTTCTCTGAGGTTGTCTGATTGGTCTACTATTTTCCTCAATATAGATATGATGGATACAAGTCTTAGGGTCAATACCTTTCATGTCAGTATACTCCCATGCAAATGCAGTAGAATGCTTTTGTAAGATCTTGGTTAGCTCCTCTTGTTGTAATTTCTCCAAGTTTTTGTTTATGTTCAATGTTCTATGTGGAAAAATTTCAATTGTAGAGCTACCAAACTCTTCTATAGAATGGAGAGACATCTGCCTAGATGACAAGTATTCAACATTAGATTTTACCTGAAATTGTGCATGATCATATTCTGAAGATGTTTCAAAATTTTCTAATGTGTTTAAAATTTGACTATCCTCACTAATTTCTGATATAGTAAAGATAGGTTGTATAACATCTTCATCACCGATCCATTCCCTGTCATCTATTTCTATGATTGCTTTTGCTGGAGGATACAAAGTAAATTTCTTTGTTGAACTACCATCAGAAATGTACATGTCACCATATCTACAACTAATAAAAGCATCAGTTGTGGCCAGCCAAGGTCTTCCTAAGATAAGTGGGTGTCTTCCTAGATTATTCTTGGGAGTTAAATCATGAAATCAACAAGATATTCCCAAGAACCTAAGGAGACTGAAATGTCTTCTAGCACACCATCTGGTTTGATTACTGATCTATCTGCAAGTTGCAGTAAGGTAGGTGTGTAAAGAAGATTAGGAAGTTTAAGCTGTTCCATAGTCTGTCTACTCATAATGTTTATTGTTGCCCCTAAGTCAATCAATGTGTTTGGAATTTCAATCCCATTTATGTGTGTCTTGACAATTGGACTTCCTGGATCCACATATTTCTACATGGCAATCTTTCCCATCATGATATCTGCTATTTTTCCTACCAGGTGAATTCTTTTTGTGTCTCTTGGTTTTCTTCCTGGTCTTTTGATGCTCAACTCCTTTATTGTTTTTGCTAGAATAGGAATTTCTCTAATGGCTTGTAATAAAGGAATCTTGATACAAACATTCTTTAATTCATCTAGAAAGCCATAATTGGGCAACAAGATCTGTTTTTCCACTCCTATATCAATTTGTAATCTTTCAGGAAAAGGAGATGTAGAAGTAGATGCAGGTTGCTCAATTATAGGAGTTGTGTTTATTGACTCTTTTTGTTTTTCTTTTTGAATGTTTTGGTTTTGAAGGGATGGTTCCTCAAAACTTTTATTGACTTTCAGAGAATCCTCCTTAGAAGCATCTTGTTCTTGAATATCTATAGAAGGTTTTTCCTTTTCTAATATTCTACCAGATCTAAGTTGAACATCATTAAGATCTAGAGGAACAATCATGTAAGTAGGAAATTGTTGTCCTTCTACCATATAAGCATTCTAAGGGTTTTTATTATTGGGGTTTGGCAATGGTTGGGCTGGTAGTTGATTTGGTTTTTGTTGAAATGGAAGTAAGAGTTGAGGATTTTGACTTTGTTGTGGAAATGGCAATGAAAGGCGAGGGCTTTGATTTGGAAGTTGTGGTTGCTGATTTTGCTACTGATTTTATGGGGGAGGATAGCTCTGATAAGATGGAGGATATTGATAATATTGAGCAAATCTCCCATAATGATTTTGTACCCCTTGTGCCCATTGTTGAGATTGAGGTTGAGGCCAAGGTTGCTGCCAAGAATTCCAGTTTGGTGGGGCCTGAAAATTCATTGGATTGTTAAATCCTGGATTTTGTGGCCCTTGCCAAGGTATTCTTGCAAAAAAACAAAGAGGTTCTATAAAATTTGGGACTACTTCCTCTTGAAAGACAACTTTAAGACCTGGGGTTGAAGGACAACCCTTGGTCTCATTTCTACAATTTTTGCATCTAAAGGGAATTCCCTTAGAGCATGTTTCTTTCTGCATTTTGGACAAAAGATGGCCAAAGCATCTGCTTGTTTTGGATTTTGAGGGTGTCTAGTTACTCACTAAGGCTCCGTAAAATATCAATTTTAAACTCATCAAGCATATTGCCAATTTCTACCCTACTTACAGATCCAGTTGCATATTTTTTGGCTCTAATAAGAGAAGGATCTCTTGGTCCTTTCCCAGTTTTAGATTTCCCTCTTGAGAGATGTCTCCCTTCCCCATCATGTTAAGGATATATATCCATTCATCTCTAATGGCCTTCAACAAAAGAGCTTTCAAATTTTCTTCATCTAAATTGTTCATTTTTTCTCTTTTCAAATTGTAGTTAAGCCTCTCAAGCAACCTCTAAGTTTTTATCTTCCTTTTTCATCATTTTGAACACTTCATCCTTATGATTGGTAGGCATACCATAATCTAAGTATCTATCCAAAAATTCTTGTTTCATATCCTTCCACGTTCTAATGGATTGAGTGGCTAACCCCATAAACCATTTCAAAGCAGCCCCTTTTAGTGTTGAAGGGAACAATTTGAGTTTTTGAGAGTCTTCTAGATAGTCATAGGTTCGGCATAAGACTTCAAACTCAAACAAAAATGTTTCAGGATCCTCACTTCTCAACCCATAACAGTCTGGGAGGACAGACGGTGAAATGTTTTTCATTGTTGTATGTGTTTCCTCATCTACTATAGGGAATCCAAATGAGTTATCTCCTTCCCTATTTCCTCTACCTCCTCCATTTCTACCTCTACCATTGTTACCTCTACCTCCTCCATTGTCTCCTCTACCTCTCCCTCTACCCCCTCCTCCAAATAGTGAGAATTCTTTGTCTTGTTCTTCTTCTGCCATGATAGTTTCCTCAGAATCTTCTGGTTCTTTTACTAATGGCTGATGAGAGAGAGTTTCTACTTCTTCTTCTTCTCTAGGTATTCCTACTTCTTCAACTATAATAGGCTCCCCTATAGAGGTGAAGAAGGTTTCCTCTCCTAGGTCTGGTCTGGTTTAGTAGATGAAGTGGGAGAATCTTCTAACTGAGTTACTGCTCCTTGAATTCCAAGAATCCTAAGGCTGGGATGGAGGTGTGTCCTTTCTAACCCTTGGTGGAGTAGGCGGAGTTGTGAAAATCGAACTTCTACCCCTAGCTATAAATCTATGCCTAGAATCTCTTTCTCTATGCATGTCATTGTGTTGTTGTTGTTGTTGTTGTTTTTTTTTTTTTTTTTTTAAAGAATGTAAGAAGTAAGGCTACCTAGTTACACTTCCCCAGTAATGGCACCAAAATGTTTAATCAATTTAGTGTCCTAAATTGCTACATAAATTATCAATCTGGGTATCATAAACTGATGAAGTGTAGTGCACTATATGTGCTAGATGACCCTTTCTTACCTCACTATTATTAAGTTTATGTTTGTTTTGGGGTTTTTGTTCTTGATTCGTAATGTTCTGTAATCTAATAAAAATATTAATCTACTGCTGCTAAGAACCTAGAGAAATGAAGTAAGAGTTAAAAGTGCTTTCAGGCCAAATTTGGAAGTAAAGTTTTTAAACAAGAAGGTTAAAACAGAGCTTCTCTTCTTGCTATTATAATTTTTCCCAAATCATGAGTTGAAAGGACTCTTTAAACTACTGTCTACTTAATTACAAAACCAAAACTTAAGTGAGAAAATGGAATTGCAACTATCTACAATAAATCGAAAAATGAAATATTGGAGCCAAAACTACTTCTACTGTCTAGTCTACTTGCAAAATTAAAGCTTAATGAACTATTGAATATGGAATTGCAACTAAACTAAGGGAAACAAACAAAAATGAAATTGCAACTATTCTATTTGTGAAAGCAAAACTAAATGAAGTATTGTTATCACTCTGCTATATAATTTAGGGAGAATTAACTCCTTATGATAGCAACATTTGAGAGATTTCATTCTTCATCATTCTAAAAGAAATAAACATGAGAATGCAAGGAAAAAATCAGTCATAAATAGAACATTTCACCGCTTAGTCTTAGGTTCAACCATCAACGAAGGGCTTTTGGAAATATCCATTTAAATCATGAGTTGCTAAATTGAGAAGAAAATGGCATTGGACTACTTAACCCAAGAAGTAATGAACAACAATTATAATGAAAGACTCATTTATAAATACAACATTTCACCATTTTGCGGATTAACCATCAATGAAAGGCTTTTGGAAACATTCATTTATATCATGAGTTACTATACTAATAAGAAAAAGGCATTAAACAACTTGACTCAAAAACTAATGAACAACAAGAAGTCTCATTCATAAACTCAACATTTCACTATTTAGTTTGAGAATTAACCATCAACGAAAGGCTTTGGAAAAATTTGTTTATATCATGAGTGACTACACTAATGAGGAAAAGGCATTAACAAGTTAAATTTAAAAAAACTAAGAACTAAGGAACAACAGAAGAAATAAATATAATTATGCTACTGACAACAATTTAAAAACTACAGCTAAGAAGCTAGAAAATAATGGAAACTAAAGAACTAATTTACGCTGAAATGCAACTATCTTGAGTTAGTGGAAACAGATGACACCAGCTGCAATAAACACAGTGTTAAGAAACAATTATGAACATGATAAAAACACAATAAATATACAACTAAATGAAGAAAGACAACAAATGAAAATGTACAAAAATGAAAATATACCCTTGACCACGCAGGGGCCCTCTGCAAGGTCTAGGACTAGCAACGCAAAATCAACACTTCACACGCTTCAGGTATCCATTAGAAAAACATAGTTTTTTATTAAAAAAACAGAGCAATGAGTGTCTCAAGCTACAAGCAGAAATTGCACTATTACATAAGAAAAAACATGAACTTGTTCTGCGTTCCAAATGCTGATATTTATAGGAAAAATACACAATTGTTTGAAGAGAGAAGTCATCTACAGCAAACACATAGACAGGTAGTGTATCCGGAAATTTTGTCTTCGGTTGTCTTGAAACATAAATATTCGAATAGTGGCTATTGGATACTGGTTGTGCAGGTGGAAAACGACATCCTTGGCTTCAAGAGACTGCCTCGGATTCATTTACTAAGAAACGTGCAAAAACAAAGTTCTACTTGCTGTAGGTTTCTTCCGTTGACTCCCCTTTGACCGGGGTCCTCCTCATCGATCTTGGTCAAATGGATAGGATACCATCCATGCTTGGACATTTTCCCAGCTACCCATATGATCTGTTTCCTCTCTTAACACCTGTAACCTACAAAGCCGTGAAGATGGTTGCGGAACGTTCCGTAGCTGAGGAAAAAAAAAAAAAAAAAAACCTATCCAAATAACAAACATAACAATATAACTTGAAAATCACTTGAAAATTTACTCCTTGAGACAATATGCAATGGCTTTTGATGATTTAGGATGCATTTTCATGGAAGAGCAAAAGGAAGAAGGATGAAGAAGTTGCTTGAGAAAGAGGCAATTTTGGAACTCAACAGTCATGATAGATATGCAAAGATTCAAAACAGATGTGAGGACTCAACTTGTCATCTGCCCCTCCTTCTAGTGTCAAAATGTTGACGGTGCTAGACCCACCAACATGTCAAGGGATCTCCCCAGTAAGAAGTCCCAATTATACCTCATATCATTTGGTGTAGGAGTCCCAGCAGTGGGTTATACGATAATGCCTTGACCACGGTTTTTCAAAGAGGCGAGTAAGATGTCCTTATTGGTAGCAAGGGTGTGACATATGTGGTAAGTCAAGGAAGATGCCTGAACGGTCCTAAAAAACGGAAAGTGAGGTGAGTGCACCCCTTGGAAACCTGTGATAGCACAAAGTTTAAAAGGGAACAAACAAGCAAAGATGCATCACAACATGGAAGGCAAGTTAGCTAGAAATCTAAAGTGATGGTTAAACCAACAACACATTTCAGAAAGATTCATACATACATATACAAAAATAGCTACACATGCATGCATAAGAAAATAGATACATATATCATTTAGAGTACTCAGGATAGCTGAAATACAATACAACATATGCATGAAACTAGGGAAAATTTTAAGGATGGAAAATTACCTTGAAGTTTAAAAACATTGGCGAATCTCACTAGTCCCTAATATGAAAGCTATTAAATGTTTATTGATGTATTTGTAAAATTATTCAAATATATAATGATTTTATATATACTCTCTATACAATGTTGGCAATTTTTAAGGTAAAATGATTTTATATTGTAAAATTTGGGTGAATCATTTAAAAATAAAGCGGAAATTGGCGAATCTTTTTTTTGGAAAAATCATGGAAAATTAGCCCAACCTATGAAAATTAGCCCCTAAAATTTTTCCTGCATGAAACATGTTGGCTCTGTTATATTAAGAAGTGTAAGTTCTGGTCATACAATACATCGATGTCCAACCACTAGTTCTGACAACGGAATGTTACAGCCACAACCACCTGCTCCTCCAAAGAGATATACTAGCTATGCATAGTGGAGAAGCCAAGGCTCATTACAATATTGTCCAATCTTTCTCTAAGATTTTCCTATTTGAAGCTTGGCAGACCAAAAACCCATATAATGAGTTATGAGGTACTATTTATAGCAAAGGGTGGGGTGACCCTTTGAGAACGTTCATCTATCCTCATGACTCTTCAACTACTCTATGACTGTTACATTCAACTATTGACACTTGAACTTCCACTTGACAAGACATTACATTACAATGCACATGTGCCCATGTGAGACAAAATGGCTTGAGAAAGCCATGTAATACATCACTGACACTCGGATCGTTGTGGTGAGACCAACTCTTTGACATCCTTGTGATGGTCGAAGGTGGTGCACTGATGCCAATCTTGGTCATCCGTGATGGTGTCCGTGCGCTCAATGGTGGCATCTTGTTGAAGTGAACTCTTGCCTTCGTTGCATCCGGTGCACTGATGTGGCTCCTCTTTCCACCTCATCTGATAGCATGGGCATGGTCATCGTGGGTGCGACTTGACCGATAACATGTTGATGCATAGTGTCTACGCTGTTCTACATGCATGTGCTAGTGGCTGTGCACATCAACTTGTCAAAATACATGTTTAGCTCTAGTTGGACTTGCTTCTTGTCTTCGCCTTGGTGAGTGTGCAAAATTGGTAAGATCACATGCGTGAACACAAATACATGCATGCTATTGAATTCCCTTGCATGTGATCAACATCACTGCTCACCTTGTTTACTCCATGACGACTGCTGGGATGGATCCATAACTTGTATAGGTGCAGTTTCATCTGCTTGTGCATGTTGCGCCCCTGTTGTACCTATTCCTGCTACAACTCATTCTCTTGTCTATGCAGCTCCTGTTCTTCCTTGAGTTGTTGCTTTAGCACATGCAACTCCTTCTCTATTCCATTATTTGCCTTCACGCGATCTTCATCTTGCACCGTCACGTCATGGTCTCAATCTCCAAAGCTGCTTTCATCATGAATGTATCTTCTTTGACCTTGCAGCTTTGCTCTGCCTCAATACTGTCAACAACCTTCCTCTTGCATTCGTCACGTGTAGGTGTGCTTCCTTCTACTGCTGTTGATGGTGCTGCTCACTGTGATGCCATTGCCATTGATATTGATATCCTTTTCCATAAACAACTTGATGTCTTCGTGGATAGGAAATTTCATAGACACTTGATCGACTGCATCCCTAGTTTTGCTCTTAACAGTGTCTTTGAATCTTATCCCTTGGAAGCCAGTGTGCTTGTGCTGCTGAGAGACACACGAACACCTGTGATGCCTGGAGACATAGGAACACTCATGGCAAGCAATCTGTCAGTCAAAAACTAAAACAAACTTGAGGACTGAATTGAAACATACATGTGCGATTGAACGTGAAGTTTGCACAATTTTCTTCGAGAGGTCGGGAGACTGACTGCCAAATCCGTGCAAGGCACAGTCCAGGCTATCAAGAGGCTGACTGACTGTTGGAACTGCGTAATGCACAGTCTAGCATGGTCTGTTGAGGATTGAAACTGCGCAATGCGTAATTTCAGTAAGTAGTGACATGCAACTAGCACACTGCATTGTTGAGTTTCTATGGCCAGCAGGACACTGCCTCCAAGAATTGTGCAATGAAAGCATGGAGGTTAGTGCTGGGCTAGACTTGTGTAATTTATGGAGGGAAGGCAGAGCTTTCGCTTCCAGAAATGTGCAGTGTTATGCGGGCAAGGCACAGTCTAGGGAAAGGTAGCCCAGATCGACTGATGGGTGACTGAAAACATGATAAGTCTAAATGCATGATGAGATGAGTGCAAACAAGAGTGAATGACCATACATGCAAACAACAAGTGTAGAATTTAGAAAATGGGAAAGCATGCGTGTGTAGAAAGTAAGTTTCCGCAACTATGACCGTCCGTGAAAAAATAGTGTCATGAATGCGACAATAGTGAGACGCGAGCGAAAATTGAAACAATGCTTCTACAAGCTATTATACATCAAAATGAAAACAAGTGCTCACTGAAATCAAGTAGACAACACTCACACAAAGAAAAACACAAAAAAGTGACAGAAACAGAGTGCAAGACATGAAAAGTGGGCTTACCCTGAAACAACTGACCAGAATGTGTCGACGACTCCTAGATGAAATGTGGGATGTCAGAGCTGCAATGTCGATGTGAGGAATTAGCTCTGCAGTGTTTGGTTGATGAATTTCAACAAAATCGAGGTTCTGACACGCATGCCGCAAATATAGGAAAAACGACACTTGGCGAGAGTTTTCTGAAATGATCCTTGCATGTATCCTCCAGCTGCTAAAAATAGATCGTTGAATCAAGGGATGCCTTTGCATGCTACCTTGGGAGAAGCAGTCCATGCATGCAAATCACTTTTTCTCGGTCCCGGAGGGAACCAACCAACTTGAAGGCACATGAATCATTCTGCGGGCCTGGGATGAAAATCTACGCAATTTCTGGGCTGGGTAGAGATGGTTGTCCTAGAGGGATTGCACAATTTCTGGGTTGAGCAGCTGATTGCTACCCAAAATTGGCAATTTTTGGGTTGAGCAGTCCGGTTGGGCTGGATTGTGTAGTTTTTCTAGTGAAGGTTAATAGGGAGGATTGCGCAATTTTGGATCCTAGCAGGCTGCAAGTCAGGATTGCACAATTTCTGGAGGGAAGACTGGTTCCCCTCCAGAATTGTGCAATTTCTCGAGGGATATGCTGAACCTACATCTGGACCAAGTCTGGAGAAACAACCTATTAGGGGGATGCAACAAGCTATCATGCACAGGCTAGAAATATGCTAGAAAACCACTGAAGCTCGTGTACTTGATAGTGCAAGACATGCTACTGAGGATGGTTGGTAGGGAGGCTCCAAAATAAAGCCAACGAAAAATTTGGAGGTTGGTTGTAGACGTTGCAACACATGGCCTTGGTCCTTCTAAAGCATCTGAGAAAAGGAGGAGAAAGTCCAAGTTTGACTTCCTTTGACTATAATTTTGACCAATTTTTTCTTTTTTTGGTGCAAACTTGTTTTCGTTGCTTGCAAATGTTGGAGAGAACCTGCATTCATCAGAGAGATACATGGAGCAAAGATTTTTTATTTTTTCCTCTTTTTTTTTTCTTCTAGGCCTACTAGTCGCCTCAATGAGGTTTTCAACTAGTAGGTCTACCTAGGCGCCTCAAAGGAGGTTTTCATCTAGGATCTTTTCTTTTTCTATTTTTTTCTCTTTTTTCCAACCCGTTGACTGCCTCATGGAGGTTTTCAATCAATGAGCCAATCTTAGGTGTCTCGAAGGAGGTTTTCACCTAAGATTTTATTTTTTTCTCTTATTTTTCATTTTTTTATTTCTTTTCCTATCCTACTCTACTTGAAAAAGCAAAATCATTTTGAAGTGTAGGAATACTTCCAATGGAGCCACTTGCATAACTGGATGACAAATAAAATCATGTGTAGGCTTGAAACATATTCTTTGACATGTACCTGAATGTAAGAGACCAAATTCTTTGACTTTGATAATATCAAGCACAGTTGAAGAAGAGAGTATTGTTGCAACTTAGTGACTGTCTGGAACCATATTTCAATATAGTTGTGATGCTTCTAATCCACTTGTTGATTTGGATCATCTTGGATTTCTTCTTTTTCCATGACATTCAGATCTTCTTCTTTTTGTTGATTATTCTTTTGAACACAGAGAGGATTTAATGGTAAACATGAGGGCACTTTCCCAATCTATGATTCTGATGTTTACTCTTCGTCAAGTGCAACCCATGATTCTTTCATCTTCTCATTTGGATCTTGTTTTTTTGTATGTTGTCCTTCAATGATATCAAGAGAATCTATTTTTTGTGATACTCTTCCTGAGCTAAGATGAATACCATTTAGATGAAGAGGAGATGTTTAGAAGTGTTGTACCTCAGCATTATAAGTGGGTTGAGCTACTTCATTGTGTGGTTTCAGAAATGGTGGTACAAGTAGTTGAGTGGGAGTGGATATTCGAGATGGATGTGGTTGGGGTTGTGGTTGTGGTGGAGGTGAATGGTAGGGATAACAATGGAGTTGGGTATGGAGGATATTGAGGAAAATATTGAGGATATTGTGGACGGCTCCCATAAGTTCCTTGCCAACCTTGTTGCCAAGATTGGTTTTGGGGTTGACATGGCCAAGATTACCAAGGAAAGGGTGTGTTCCAATTAATTTGATATGGATGTGCATAATCTTGAAATTATGAATCAGGCTCTTGCATCATATCAAGTTGAGTAGGCTACCATGTTCCTCTTAGAGCTACATAACATAGTTGCATTGGAAATTGGCTTGATCCATTGTCCTCTTGGTAAACTTCCTTCAACCTTGGTAATGAGGGGAAATATTTAATAGGATGTGATTTTACATGGACAACACAAATATCAACATCTTCTTTTCCCTCATCTTGCATTCTTAACATTTCTACTTGTTTGGTTAGATTGCTAAGAATTTATGTTTTAAAGTCATCAAACAAATTTCCAAGTTTAGCTTGATTTACCGATCTTGATGTTGATTTACTTACTCTTTCCCTTCCTACTGATATGTGTTTGCATGCTTCACAAATTTCTTCAAATGATAATTTGTATACATCTCCTCTACTCATGAGATCAAGGAGATCAATCCACTCATCCCTGATTGTTCTAAGTAAGAGGGTTTTAGTGTGTCAGATCACAAATGATTTAGTTTTTCCCTCTTAACATTATACATGAACCTCTCTATTAACTCCTCAAGGCTCTCATCTTCTTTTTCATTCATTCTAAAGATTTCTTCTTTAACATCATGATCTTTATATTTTTCTAGAAATATCTTTTGCATATCATTCCATGATCGTATTGAATTAGTCCCTAAATTCATGAACCATTTAAGAGCTCTATCCTTCAATGTTTCTAGAAACAATCTCAACTTTTGAGTGTTTAGTAAGTAACCATAAGCTCTACAAAGGATTTTAGATTCAAAGAGAATGGTTTTTGGATCCTCTGACCTTAGACCATGAAATTTTGGAAGAAAAGATGGAGGTATGTTCTTCATGTGCACACTACCATCAGTCTCTTGAATGGGAAATCTGAGAGGATCTTCCTCATTGTCATCATCTCCATCCATTTCCTCTACATTCTTTTCCATCTCTTCTTCTTCTACCTGAAAAAGTGGATGGTGATGTGGCTCTTACTACACCACGTGATCAAATGGGGGGGTGGGTTGGTGTTGGAGAAATTTTTTGTTTTAATGATTGAATGAAGACACTAATGTAATGCACTTTTTTGTTTTTGAAATGAAATGTGCTTAAGGATTTTTTATTTATTTTTTTTTTGCAAAAAGAAAAAAGAAATGAATCTAGTAGGGAAGAAAACAATGCATACTTTGACACCTCCCCGGCAAATTGCAACAAGAATGTTGCAAATTCCAAGGCTACCAACTTTAATTATCAACCCAGGGTTCGTACAAACTTAAGAGGTATTGGCACTATATGTGCAACATACAATGTGTTCTTCCTTTACTGTCATGATGTAATGGAGCGAATGTAATAAAATTAGATCCTAAACTAATTGCATAACGAAATGCTCGAAATGGAAACCTTAAACTATTGCAAGAAAGAAAATACAAGGAAATAAACCTATTCTAATTGCATAAAATAATCACATGAAGTAAATGTGAATTATTAAATTTCAAAGATTTTAGGTCCATTAACAAAGTTCATTGGATGTGGCAATCATCATTGTACTATCCATTTCATAAATCTGTCCATTAGCCCAAATCGCTGAAATGTTTTGCATGGGTAAAGAGGAAAGTCCTAAGTGGTCCTTAGTATTCCCTAATCATTGATTTATAGCCTAGGGGTATTGATTCAACCCTAAGGGACAATAACCAAGCTTCTTGAGCGAATCTTTGCAAATATATACACACTGGAAGAGTACTACAAGAAACTACAGATTTACTACAGGAAACTATAATTCACCGAATGACCAAGAAAATCAGATCCAAATTGGATGGGACACATTTTTTTATTCACTAGTATGTTTTAGGTCTCCATTAAAAGTGGAATCACTCAAAAAGACCTCTGTTAATCCATGCTAAAAAATAGCAGAAAATTACTAGTCTAAAGTCTAGAAATTCGAGAACTAGTGAGCTAGTAAATATATCAAATGACTAACCTAATCAAGTGAAAATGCAATGGGGTGGATTTTTTTATTAACTAGAATGTTCTTTTGATCTAATTCAAGTGGAATCAAATTGATTGAATCTCATTAGGGTTCTCTAAAAAATAGCAGAAATTCACTGTTATTTGCCACAAGGGATTTCTAGAAATCTAGATTTGGGAATAAACAAGCTAATCCAAGTAGCTCAATGATTACTATGACCTTCCAAAGCTTTTACAATGATGAAATTATGCTTGATATCCTGAAAAATAACTTACTTCAACCATTTAACCCAATCCTACAACAAGAAATCATTAATACTACATGCAGAAATATAAAAAAGAAAAGAACAAGAGATGCATGTGAATAAGAAGTGAAAAGAAGAAAAGTAAATGATATAAAAGGGCTTTGAGACTCTTGGGATGGCCAAGCCCAAGGAAACTCACAGTCCTATGAAGGAGACCAAGATTTAGAAGCTGAACATGGCACCAATCTTCATTATTTCCATCAATACAATTACATCCCTGTAAGAAATGACAACGAAGCTGCAAAAATATGAGTTCTCTCCACAAACAGACTAATAAAAATCAACCCCTAGAGGAAAATTCGACTTGGTAGTTATAAAAAATGATTAGGAATCATTCCCCATGAAAGGAGGAATATTTCTCGACCAAAATCCCTTGATTAATTGATCTGGTTTCCAATACTAGGAATCTACATTAAATGATAGAGAACACATTCGTAGATTTTCTCAATAATTGGAGCTTCACAATCTGTGCCATAATTCTATAATATATTGTTGATTTCTTACTTAATATTGATCCTCCTATAGTAGGGAACAGGTCCCTATATTATCTCCTCCTCCAAATCTCCATAATCTGCCCAATATTCTCATAATATTCCACAAAAATAAATAATATTAGGCATAAATATACAATTATCCATAAACCTTCCTAATTAACATATTAAAGTTAAAAATACATTATTTAATGTGAAAAGAGAGGTTTAATGTGTTGAAGGATGGTCAGATGGGCCTTTATTTATGTTTGATTTAGAGGCATGGGCCTTAATTTATGTCTAGTTTAGAGGCCCATCACTCTTCTTCGTACTCCTCCTCTTCTTCTAAATCTGATGGTTCAACCTCTGAATCTGTGGGTTCGTCTCCACCTCTTCCTCCTCCACTGCCTTCCCCTCTATTTCCTTCGTCGGAACCTGAGCCAAAGAGTAAAAGGTTATCTTCTTCTCCTTCTATGAAAATTGGAGGTTCCTCTTTGTTTTCAACAGCTTCTGTCAGCTCTTTAAGAGTGATGAAGATTGCTTCTTCCACATATGAGACTACCACTCTTGTGGGTGTAGTCATTTGCTTCCTCTACAAAGAGGGAAGAGTGTGCACTCCTGAAATCAGTGTAACAACTTTAGAAAACTGACGGGTGATGGGACGAACATCACGGATGTGATGATATGAAATTTCTTGTTCGGGTTTGGGAGGTGAGTAATAACCAACTTCAGAGTTGTGTGTGGGAGAGAGGGAGTTCGTGTTACTGCCTTGACTAGATGATAGATAAGTGGGTTGGTAGGACATTCAACCATAAAAAGACATTCAGGCCCTCCTTCTAGTGCCAAAAATGTTGATGGTAATGGACCCGCCAACATTCAGGGGATCTCCTCAGTATGAAGTCCCAACTAGACCTCACACCATTTGGTGTAGGAGTCCCATCTGGTACGATGGCCCAATTTCCATTATCTTAGAGATTCACCTTAGCTCTTTATGTTTAGCACATGAGAGTGTTATGCTTGTATATTCAAAAAGTGAGGTGAGTATGCCTGGTGAGTGTGTAATGTAACTTGTGTCTAGGTTCTTTTACTATAAAGGAGAGGGTAAAAGCAAGCCTTTAGATGAGAGGTAGTAGTTCCACCCAAGGAGAAACAGACATGAAACAACAAGGGTCTAACTAGCATCCAACAGAGTAGTCCACAACAAATGTGATAGTCATTAAAACCAAAGTGCAAGTGAAAATACCTACACCATCCAACAGAGTAGTCCACACGGAGGTGACGGTTGTTATAACCAAGAAAACAAGAATAGTTCATCTAATGTCCTGCAGAGTAGTCCACATGGAAAAGACAACAATGATAAACAATACAACACATCTTCAAAAATGTAAGTACCAAAATAACCAAAGTAGTTCAACTATCTTAGTACAGGTTAAGCAAACATGCATTACAAATGTTTAAAGAGTAGTCTTACAAACATCTACAAAACATGCGTGAAAATGTGCTAGCCTGAAAAAGGATTTTGAATTAAGTAAAAGTCCCAAGACACATATGTACACCATACATCACTAGTCCCAGTAGTAGGACATTGGAGCCACTCCTCGCTCCTCAAAGAGTAGACTACAAACTCTTAAGCCTATGTGGGAGGAGCCAAGGTGAAAATTCCTTTGCTCATACAATGGGAGGGGTATATATAGATAAGGGTGATGCATGTCCCTAGTGACTCTTGGACTACCATCGTGTATGCTCAACTTCCCATGACTTTTCAATTGACATGACTCTTCGACTTCTATGTGCATCCATTAGAATTCACTTTACACTACATTCAGTTACGACGGATATGGCCCATAATGGTGATGTGGCGGAGACAACCTGTGACACAACTCAACATGACACTACTGACATGTACTGGATGATTTTGGTGTCCATGTCAATTTGTTGTGCTACTGAGTGATGGATGTACTCTTGGTGTGCTTGAGTCTTCTCCTTCGCATGGAATAGTGTTGCAAGGTCTTCGGTGGTCTTGGCCTTGCTTGATGGTTCAATGCATGTTTTCCTTTTTCTTGTTGCTTGATGTGCTTGTTATGTCCGTCCACTTGCAAGAAAGTCTTCTAGCATGTGCGCTCCTTCTCCATCCCATTTTTCATATCGCCATGGTCTACCAACGTACCTATTCCTACAATTCACTCATGACAGGACGACATCAAATCCAAAACCTCCTAGTCTAGCATGATGCATTGTTCTCGTGTTCCAGGTGACGGGGAGGGAGGACACCTCACTGAGACAGCACAGAGCACAACTTAGGATGGAATGAGGCATTCCAGGAGGAAAACCTGTGCTATCAAGAAAAAATGCACAATGATCATTGGGAGGCAGGATTTCGCAGTGAGAGTCACCAGTGTCAACTGCAAGGTGGGACCTTGAGGGAGGAAGCTTCTGCAATGTTTTCAGAGGGAAGACAAAGCAGGCTGTAGAGGGACTACTGGTCAATTATGTACAATTTCCAAAGGTAAGAAAAACAAGGCTGCAGAGGGACCTGTTGGTCAATTCTGTGCAATCTTTGGGAACAATGAAGGATAGTCAAAAGGGGAACTTCCAGACATTTCTGCACAATTTTTGAAGGCAGGGAGGAGTAAGGTAGCAAGGGTCATTTGGGCAGCTTTGTGCCATTTTGTGGAGCAGGGCAGAGCAAGACGATAGATGATTAAAAGGGCATGTCTGCACAATTTTTTAGGAACAATGCATACCCAGGTCTCAGAGCAGTGCAATCTCTTAGTAGGCGAGGAGGAGGGTTGATGATTGTGCTTGAGAAATGCATAGTTTAGTTGGTCAGGGAGGCAGTTTCTACGCAATTCTGGGAGGCAGACAAGTTGCTCACCTCTAGGATTATGTAATGCATATGATCAGGAGAACAACCTCAAGTGTTGTGTAGTTCCAAGTAGCAGAGCAGGGTCACTGAGGGCTGAGACTACACAGTGCAGCTCAGTCGGGGTCCGGCAGAAGAAGGTTGTCTAGCCGGACAAATTATTCAGGAAAATGGCTAAGTGTCAAAATCAAGCAAACTTGTGCAGACTAACATTGTGAACATACATTTATCATACTTGATGATGAGACAACATATACCACCATGACAATAAGACAAAACATGCCCTTAGTGAGACTGTCTTAGAGTTGAGAGCGACAAGTGCGACACTTGTGATAGACCTTTGGACGACCATGACGACACTTGCGCGACATTGTTTATAACTTAGTGTGTGAGTACGACAGATGTTTACATAGCGAAGACAACCCAAACACACAAAGACAGACCTTCAAACTCACCAGAATGAGATCACAAGCATGGAAAAGCAATCAACATGTCGAAATATGACCGTTGTTTAAACAAGCAAAAGGGTGGAAAGACTTCACAAGAGCTCATGGGGTGAGCTCGTGTTATGAACCAGCTCACAGAAATAAAGAAAAGATAGATCAATGACTTCAAACAAGCCTCTTTGAGGGGGAAACCTCCTTTACATTACATAAATGAACAATTCTTGGATGATAAAAATGACTAAACCTCCTTTCCATATATAGGAGTCTAAGGGGTCACAATATAATTAAATCCGACATAACAATAATAATATAAGTGCACAACAATAACAATAGTGGGCTTCTATAGGGCATACTAATAAAAATATGGGGACAATAGGGGCACAATAATAACAATAAGGGCTACAATGACAATAGTAATGGGGGAATAGCTAGTATTATAGGGACCTAACATGCCCCTTTCCTTCAAAAAAGTATTGTCCTCAACGCTTGAGTAGCTCTGGATTCTTCTGTATAAAATTCTCATCCTCCCATGTGGAATATTCAGCTAGTAAGTTCTTCCACTTGATGAGATTCTTTGAAATTGATCGATTTCATAGCTGTTGAGTTCTTATTTATGTGACAACTTTAGGTTCCAATATGATTTTTTATTTCCTCATCAAGTTTTGGCAATATTGTTTGAACTGGGAGCTTGTCACTGATAATCTTCTTTAAACATGAAACATGGAAAACTGGGTGCACTTAGGAAGCTACAGGAAGCCCCAATTTGTATGCCATAGTACCAATCTTTTGCAACACCTTGTATGGACCATAGTACTTTGGTGATAATTTATTATCCTTCTTAGCTTGCTCGAGGGGCATTTGTTTATATAGTTGTAGCCATAGGAATACCCAGTCACCTACATCAAAACTTCATTTGCTGTGATGTTGATCTGTCTGTTATTTCATTCTATTTTGTGCCAAAGTGAGGTTATCCTTTAAGAGTTGGAGAAATTGTTCTTGATGCTCGATGTGATCTTCCACTGCTTGAACCTTAGAATTTTCTCTTAAATATGATGTGATGGATGGTGGATGATATCCATAAAGTGCCATAAATGGGGTCATTTTTGCTGCAATATGGAAGGAAGTGTTATAGCACCATTCAGCTAGAGGAAACCATTTGACCCATTGTGTCTCTTTATCAAAGAAAAAGAAGCAAAGATATCCTTCCAAACATTTGTTTACTATCTTAGTTTTCCCATCAGATTGAGGATGATAACGTGATCTATGAGCTAACTGAGTACTGAAACAAGAAAATAGTTATGTCAAAAATTTCCAGTGAAAATGGGGTCTCTGTTGCTTACAATAATCTTTGGGTTTCCATGTAGCTTTTGAATTATTTCCATAAATGCAGTAGAAACTGTACTGGCTTTAAATGGATGAGATAATGCACAAAAGTGTGCATACTTGGTAAGTTTGTCAACTACCACCATGATGACACTCTTTCCTTTGGACTTGGGTAAACTTGTGATAAAACCATTGAAACCTCCTCCCAACGTTGGCTTGGAATGGATAAAGGTTGTAATATAATTGGGGTCTTAATTGTTTCAAATTTATTTTGTTGGCAAACCGAACATTCCACCACAAAATTTTGAATATCCGATTTAAGGCCATCCCCAAAATATTCCTTCTTAACCCTGTGGTATGTTTTTAAAAATACCAAGTGCCCTCATAAGGGAGAAGTGTGCAATTCCACAAGAATCTTTTGTTTCAATTGGGAATTCTTACATAAGTATAAGTTATATTTGTACCATAATAAATAAATTTTTCGAGCTAAATGTATCAGATGTACTGGGATCTTGTTGTAACTTTGGAATGAGTTCCCACACTTATTCATCATTCTTCCATTCATCCCTTGCTTCGTTTATCCAATCTGGTTAGATAATAGTAATGGCAAAAAGAAATGCTTCCACATCCTCATCCTTTCTTGAGAGTGCATCTGCCACAACATTTTTCTTCCCTTTTTCGTAGATGATTTCAAAGCCATAACCCAACATCTTTGTGACCCATTTTTGCTACTCTTTTGAGATAATATTTGTTCTAAAAAGTATTTAAGACTACCATGATCAATTTTTACCTTGAAGTGTCTTCCCATTAGGTAGGGTCACCATTTCTTAAGTGCATGTAGTATTGCCAACATTTCCTTCTCATAAATAGCTTTATGTAAATACTTTCCTTTGATGGGATGACTTTCAAAAGGAATGGGTCTTTCTTCTTGCATTAAAACAACACCAATTCCATTTCCTGAGGCATCACATTCCTCGTTGTTATTTATTTAGAATATTTGTCATTCCGTTAGAGCTGATTATCTTTTCGAGTTTCCCTGCGGTACCCCTTAATTCAACTTCCTTTCCTTCCAAACAAAATTTCATGAAAAGTTCTTGAAAATTAAAAGCTATTGTACCCAAGGATTGTAGCCATTGGACTCCTAGTACAACATCAATCCCACCCATTGGAATGGAAAGTATTGGGCTATTCAATACATATTCTCCCATGCATAGCTTGATATTATGGAACTTTCCAGAGAAATTTATGGTTCCTCCACTTGCAACCATCACTTGACACTCTGGTGCTAGATATAGGAAGTAATTCAATTCCTTGGCTATCTTACGATGAATAAAATTATGGGTACTTCCTGAATCAAACAACACTATTACCTTTTTCTTCTTGATATGTCCTTCTATCTTGATAAATTGAGGAGTGGTAATTCCAGCCAATGCATTACAAGATATGGCCAGATTCATTTCTTCTTTCTCTAGGGTTTGTTCCTGGTGTATATCCTCTTCTTTTGATGTTTCTTATTCCTTTTCCTCCTCCTCTTCGCAATCTATGTAAAATAATTTCTTCTTAGCACACTTATGACCTTTAGTGTATTTGCTATCACAATTGTAACAAATCCCTTTTTCTCCTTTTTCTTCCAATTGTTGTGGTGTCAACCTTGTAGGTTGTGGAAGGTTAGGGGCAACAACAATTCCATTTTTATAGTTGTGAGTGGTAGGCTTCCTGGTTGCCATAATTTTTCTTTCCATTTTATCTTCCATGTCATTCATCTTAGCTTCCACGCCTTTCTTTAAACCATCCAACTTAGCTTCCACGCCTTTCTTTAAACCATCCATCTTAGCTTCCACGCCTTTCTTTAAACCATCCATCTTAGCTTCCATGCCATTCATCTTATCTTCTGTTACTTTTTGTGAGAGTGAATTTTGTTGCACTTGGTCTCATAATTTTGATATATCACGTTGCATTTCTTCCTCTTCGTCATGAGTCATGCTAGAGATTTCAGGTTGCTTACTAGGTGTTTCCATTTTCTTTCTTCAGGGCATCAATTAATGATAATTATGCTTCACTATGCCCTTCGAATTCCTTGAAACTAATTTTTCAAACCAAACTTATGCAAAATTAAAAAATTAAAAACTACACAACTTTTTTCACTTTGTAGGAGATCGATATGGAATCTAATGTATCTTTAAAATTTCGGATCTCCAAGGTCTGAACTTGTGAACTATGGTAGCCCTCTGAGTCCTCTTTCCAATGCCACTAGTCTGATCAAAATTGGATTCTCCAAGAAAGCGATATGCCCAATCTCCCAAGATGGCCTAATTATACACTTTTTCAGTAGAGCAAATTTTTATGAAGTTCCACATGTCACTGTTTCAACCTTCAGACCTGAAAATGATGCACATAAAACTACATTCCATCCTCCTTTTTTGACTTCTTATGGAATTTAAATCTGATACTTAGAGAGAAAGTTATGGTGATTTTCCCAAGGTCATCTATTTGGGATGTAATTCGGGAACCTACAAAAACCCTAACTTCCTTAGATCATATCACTGAAAACATAACGAGACAAGATCTAAAATTTGGACCTGAGGATCATCAAGATTTCGGCTTAAATGGGTTTTTTTTTAGCTTTTGAAACATAGAAAAAAAAAATTGTAGTGAAAATTCCACGATAACCTGTTTGGAGTAGTGAAACCCTAGAATCCAAAGCTTTGATACCAAATGTTATGAACCAGTTCACAAAAAGATAGTTCAACGACTTCAAATTCAGCCTCTTCGAGGGGGAAATATCCTTTACATTACACAAATGAACAATTCTTGGATGATAAAAATGACTAAACCTCCTGTTAGCGCTTGAAATTTCACCTAGGCTGAGATAGACAAATCTCAAGGCTACATCAAACCATTCAGCCTCGTAGCTAGCCCTACGAGACAGGAGAAGGCTCTCTCCGGTCAAACTCGGTTTTTCAATAGGATGAGTTGACCAATTAGAAACACTGATTTTAGGCTAGTAAACTGATAAGGAGGGTTGATTTAAAGTTTTTTTGGGGTTTTTGGTGGCAATTGGAGGGAGTGCAATTCAGGGTGCGGGGATTGAGCTCAGTTTTTGCAGGTGGGTCTTTGGGGCAAGGTAGGAGTTTGTGCTGATGCCTTTAGTTGAGATGAATGATCAAGGAAGAAAAAAGAGAATCTAAAGAGGGAAAACAATGACTTTGAATCCTCTATAGACAGTGGAAAACATAAACATTAAACAAATTTGAAAGCTGAGCATGGCAAGCATGAATTCAAACTTTATCACTTCATTTGTTTAATAAGTTGTAGTAAATAAAGAGATGGAACACATAAACACACTTACAATTACAATAAGAGAACACACCATCAACACAAGAGTCCACAAGAATCCCAATGATGTCTGCAAAACCCTGGTCTTCCTTTTCCTCCAATTGCAGAGATACAAGTGAAATATACAATAGGAGCTTCTCCCTCAAGAGTCCAACCATGAAAATGAGTAAGAGAAGGCATAATATAGAAGATTTAACTCCTTTCCCCACCTCTAGGGGTCGAGCTCAGTTTCCTAGGAGCTGTTGCAACTAATTCTAAATTAATCACTAGATAATAGGCAATCACAACAACTTGCCTCTAAAACTTAGGAAACCTATCCATGCATTAAATATTTACCATTTACATCAAGGAACCTTCTAGAAGTGGTCAAGGAGAGTAAAAGTATCTAAGTGCCATGAAATTTACACAAAAATCCATCATTTACATGCCTCAAAAGTCAACCAAGGTGAAAACAGTGTTTTGCTGGCCGAACTGGTCAAAACAGGCAAATTTCCCTGAGTGGTCGCGCCCCTGACTTTGACTGGTCGCACGCATTAGACAGCTCTGTTTGAGGGCCTTCCCGGTGTCCAAATCAGGTGCAAGATAGCTCATTGGAAATTTCTGTGAGTCTACTTTCCAACCCCACTGGAATTTCTGAATTTGGAGTTGATTTGACCCCTCAAAAGTCATTTCTCCCAAGGCAGCTTTCTGTAACTCAAAAAAGGGGCAGAAAGTCAAAATTTGCATGTATTTTGAGCTTTTGGGAGCCCAAATCTTCATAAAATCTGAAACCCATCCATAGGCAAGTGTATTTTTGCATGAAAATTCCAAAAATGTAGAGTTTTCCCCGTTCTGAGTTGTCCCCATGACTGGTCGCGCACGGGGTGAGACCACTCAAATGGCCAAAACCTGTAAAATTCTCAAAAATGCCTCAAAGCTCTCAAAATTTCTTGGGTTTGATGCTAGGAGGAGGCTAATGAGTATCATGGTGAGTGAGAGAGGCCTCAGCCAAGATACGGAGCGGGTTGGTCTTCTTCTTCCCTTTGGGAGCCTCGGTCAACCTCCTTTGAAGAATCTTTATCCTTGCCTTACAAACATGCATCATTGCCCGATAATGATTCTTCATGTTCTTTAGCAGCTTCTTTTCTTGGTTGGCCTTTGCCAACAATCTCTCTAAGTTTGTATTCACCCGGATAAGCATGGATTCCCTCTCCTTGTGCAGCAAGTCACCGGGCCTCCTACGGTTGATGACTCGATCACTTCGA